>PITA01017659.1:0-27218 GCA_004023965.1 Spilogale gracilis | reverse complement strand
CAGATGTTGCCACGTTCACAGCAATGATTCTTTGACGAACGTTACTGCCATTTAGAACAAGGGTCCCTATTGACCAGTGGGGAATAAAATCTGTAGCTTTCTATGTGAGTGTCACCTTTCATTTTCAGAGAGCTTATAAGGATTTGATTCAGTTCCACCCATCTGTCTTGGGGGTGAATAATCTGTGACAGAATGGACCAATTAAGCATGAACATAATGGAAAATAAACCTGATCAGTTTTGGGAAACTTCTGTCCCCCCTCTTCTTTCGAGTGCTACGAGAGACAGTTTTGGCAGGGTGGGAACTGGGGCGTGTGTACCTGTAAGACACCAGGATACCAGAGGTGCATGTTGGTGAGGTCTGCCCTGTCCAGTCTCACCAGAAGACACTGAACAGTGTCTTGACTAATGGCGACGAAATTTTTGCTGCTGTATTGCTGAGAAGGCTAATAGGGTTGACAGTGAAAGCTGTCAGCCCCTGTTTGCGGGGGTTCCTGTTCATGCCGGTGTTGGAGAGTTTATGAAGCCAAGTCCTTTGATGCCGCCGAGTGTTCAGCATGTGCTCGTGCGTTTAAAGTGTGGTTCTGCCCGCCTGGGGCTTGTGGTCAAAGTCATTCGGTCCGTGAAGGCAGGACTGAATTGTGCAGCTGACTGCTGGCTGGCATTTGTAACGATATCATGCCCCGGTTTTTCAAGGTAGTGGTTTTCAAACTGCTCCATGTTTCAGGGGCAGGTGAGGACTGGAAACTGGGGCGGGATCGGGATGCAGAGAGCAGAGTTCTGAAGCTTCTCTAAACCCCAGTTACACCAAAAGCATCTCATAAAAACCCTGAATTTTGTATATTTGCCTTTTTTAAAATAAGGTTTTTTAAATTTATTTTTAAAGATTTTTCTATTTATATATTTGAGAAAGAGAGGGAGAGAAAGAGACAGAGAGAGAGAGAGAGAGAGAGAAGAGGAGAGGAGAGAGAGAGAGAGAGAGAGAGAGAGAACACGAGTGGGGGGAGGAGCGGAGGAGCAGAGGGAGAAGCAGACTCACCGCCCAGCAGGGAGTTCAGACATGGAGCTGATCCCAGGACCCTGGGATCATGACCTGAGTTGAAGGCAGACACCCAACGGACTGAGCCCGCCAGGGACCCCAATAAGCTTTTCAGATTTACAAAAAAGTTGCAAAGATACTGTATGTGGGTAGGCTATGGTTTCCTCTGTTATTAACATCTTACACTGGGATGGTACATTTGCTAGAATTAAGGAACCGCTATGAACGCATTATGAACTAAGTCCATGCTTTAGTCAGACTTCTTTAGCTTTTCCCTAGTATCCTTTTTCTATTCCAGTTCCTCCTCCAGGATACAATGCTACATTTAGTAGTCCTAGCTGTTTGGGCTTCTCTTGCCTATGATTTTTTTCTCAAACTTTCCCATGTTTTTGATGGCCTTGACTGTTTAAAGGCATACTGGTATTTTGTTGAATGTCCCTCAGTCATAATTTTTATGATTTTTTTCCTGATTAGACTGGAATTATGGGTTCTGAGAGGAAAACCACAATGGTAAAATACCTTTCTCGTCACATTGTATCAAGTGCATGCATTATCAAGATGATGTATTATTGTTGATGGTAATTTTGATCACTTGGCTGAGGAAGTGTTTGTTAGGGTTCTCCATAGCCAAGTTATTTATTTTCCCCTTTTCAATACTGAACCTTTTGGGAAGATATCACACACCATTGAGATGAGGAGTTATGCTCCACCTCCTAGAGAAGGTAGTAGATCTATAAATTATTTAGATTGTTTTTGCATGGGAGATTTAGCTTTTCATTCCTATTTGTTTATTTAGTTATTCCATTACTTATTTATATCAGTGTGGACACATGGATATTTATCTTCTACTTTGGATTATGTAATCCAGTACTGGGTTATTTGGCTTTTTAAGAATTGTATTCAAGCAAATAAATCCTGTTATTTAAAAATATTAGAAAATGATTTTTTTTTAAATATTTACCTCTTTTCTCCCCCTTTAAATATCCTATTTATGTGTTTACTTATTTGGAGCAATAAAGAAGAAATTATCACCTACATTTTTCTTTATTTTTGTAAGAGTAAAGTTAAAATAGGGGCGCCTGGGTGGCTCAGTTGGTTAAGGGACTGCCTTCGGCTCAGGTCATGATCCCAGAGACCTGGGATCGAGCCCCACATCAGGCTCCCTGCTCGGCAGGAAGCCTGCTTCTCCCTCTCTCACTCCCCCTGCTTGTGTTCCCTCTGTGGCTGTGTTTCTCTCTGTCAAATAAATAAAATCTTAAAAAACAAAAAAAGAGTAAAGTTAAAATAGAAGGATTTCAGTGGTTTTTTGGAATAGTAGAGGTCAAAGGCATCTTTTCCTCTAGGGAGAGAAAGAGAATCTTCAGCAGACTCCCTGCTGAGTGCAGAGCCTGATGCAAGACTCGACCTTAGGACCCTGAGATCATGACCTGAGCTGAAACCAAGAGTCAGATGCTTAACCCACTAAGCCACCCAAGCGCCCCTATAGGTACCTGTCTTTTAAAAACTCCTTAGGAAGTGGAATAACTCGTAAGAGTAATTTTTGGTCTTCCTATCTTTTTTCCTTTAGATTTTCCTTAAGTAGAAACTTTGAAAATGTTGCTCAACATATTGTCTTACTGCTGAGAGAATGGTAGACTTGTTACACCAGCACCCATGCCAGTCTTCCGTGCCTTCTGTTTTTTTTAAGACACATCTCCGGTCTGTGGTATTTCTCTCTATTAAAGAATAAAGTTAAAGAGACTGTATGTAAACATATATCTCACCTCTTTTTGAAGCATCTAAAAGTCTAACGTGTCTTCACCTTCCTATTGATCTGGCTTAAAATAAAAGAAACATGTCGAAAATATCTCATTCCCTTTACTTCTTTTAGTGTTCAAGATTTTCTTTTGTGTTTTATTAGTTAATTTTGTTCTAAAATTCAGTGATTTTAGCTGTTATTATTTCTGTCCCAGTGCACACACAGAAATACTTTAGAGAGTAGTTTTAGTTGTAGGCAAGTTCTCCTTTTTTAAAATCAAAGTTGTGGGCAGTTATTTGTAGAGAGCCGGTGACCTGGCCATCTGGGCCAGAGAGATGCTTTGGAATCCGATATTGGTTAGTGGCTTAGTGTGCGGTGGGTTACCCGTGCAGCCCTATGCTCTGATGCTCTGCTGAGGACTCGGTCCTTCTATAGAGAGTGAGGCCCATCCCACCATGGCTGACCCCATAAGTGGCCAAGTGAATTCGGGCCTGTGAATCAGTTCCCAGTAGGATCCAGAGCTGGCCCTTGACATCTGGCTAGATAGGCCTTAGGGGTTTACTATTGCAATCCAATAAAAAATAACGGTATTAATTTAGAACATGTTGAGAAGTCATTATTGTATTGCCTGATAATTAAGCACAAGTTAAGCATAAAGGATAAGCACCTCACTTAATTGCCTGTAATTAGAATTATTTTAACACAACCAGATCAGACATTCAATTCTCATTCTTTCTCATCAAACTAGTGCCTATATATATATATTTTTTTTTTTTTAAGATTTTATTTATTTGACAGAGAGAAACACAGGCAGAGAGGGAACACAAACGGGAGAAGTGAGAGAGGGAGAAGCAGGCTTCCCGCTGAGCAGGGAGCCCGATGTGGGACTTGATCCCGGGTCTCCGGGATCATGACATGAGCCGAAGGCAGTCACTTAACCAACTAAGCCACCCAGGCGCCCCAAACTAGTGCCTATATTAATACTATCCTCTGATCCTACTCAGGACTTTTTTCTTAATTTAATTTGCTTATTCACTAAGTCATAGACCTTTAATCTGTTGACTTCTATACAGTAAACATTTCCTTACACTGTGATTTCCTAGGGCCAAGAACCTAGAGAGGCAATGAAATTTGTCTATAACTAAAATGAACGCATATTCAATGAGCAGGAATGACCAGAAATGAGTATAATTTTTTTTTCTTTGTCATAGCACTATAGCCAGGCTGGGTCAGGGGCAGGGATGGCGATGGATTGTTTCAGATAAGGCCTGGCTTTTTTAGCTTTGGGAATCTCTTCACCACATCCCCCACAGCTGCCATGCAAGGGAGGTATCACAGCCCCAGGGCAGAGAGGATGGAGCCCAGCGCCCCCTCAACCCAGAGTCTTCAGTCCCTGAATCAGCCTCTGGGCTCTCGAGCCACCCTGGAACCTCTTCTCCTCAGAGGGCAGGCTTGCAAGACATTGTTTCCCAAAACAGAGTCTTGGTTTTTTTCAAAATGTAAATGCACTGCTTACTGCTGCAATATGAGTTTAGAATTACATCAGTGGAAGATGTTTAAGTGATCATAATTTAGTGAGCCACACTCTCATCATTTAGTTTTTGCACTGCCCCCCCAGCATTGAACCTGTCCCCCTTGATCTTATCAAGCCCACTTTCCTGATGCGGCTGATGAAACCAAAAAAGGACAGTCTTCCTCCTGTCTGGGTGAATGTTACCTGGACCCAGTAGCCTGAGCATTTTTCCCTTCCCTTTAAAGTTTCTTTAGGTTTCACATTTTAAGGGATCAGTGATACTTCCATTTATCTATCGATTTACTAATGAGTCATGAAAAAGTGGAAAATGGGTTTTCCCATGTGATGGCTCACATGACAACCATCACAAAACGTAAGGAAGAATGGTGTTTAAGGAGTAGTAAGCCTTTAAAGACTCTAAAGACTCAGAGAAAAAGAATAAATTCTCAAAAACTTCAGCCAACTTAAGTCAATTTTACATAAGGCTCAAAATAAGTGAGAAATTTAGAAACTTATTCACATCAGTAAATGCCAGCTTTTTTCACATTATTAAGATATTTGCAGATGTTTTGGTCAAAAGCTGGCTTAAAAATACGCATTTAAAGAAAGATAGCTAAAATGGTGTATTTTTAAAAAGACAACCTTCTGAGTCTGCCTCTAAATCCATTTTGTGAGCATAATTTACTTTTTCATAGTCCTGTGAAACTTCGAGGCACACAAGTTATTCTTCATTTCTTGCAGGATCTCCTTTTACACAAGTAGGACATCTCTAAGTAAGCCTCCTGGACCAGCTCTGCTAATTCATCCTTTTGAAGTTAGAGACTAAAAATGACCTAATTTGTTAATTGCACAATTTATCATTTTTAGGCAATTTAATTGCATTTCCTACAACACAGGGGTGCTCATGCATTAACTTCAGTGGCCTATATTCACCATTAGAGACTGTGGTCTTGCTGGAAAGAACTCTAGTCTGATATTCATGGTAACCTGAGTTCTGGTTTTGTCTTGGCAACTGACTTTCTGGAAATTCCACTAGTACTTTTGTCTGTTTCAGGCCCTGCCTCTGAAGCTGGGATGAATGAACCCAGTCCTAGCCACTACCCTCAGGGGATTTATAGTCTAGGTCAGTGGTTCTCACACTCCACTGCACATCAGAATCCCCTGGAGGGCTCATCAGAGCTGAATGCTGGTCCTGCCCTAGAGTTTCTGATTCAGTAGTTCTGGGCTGAGTGGAAAATTTGCATTTCTAACAAGTTCCCCGATGATGCTGATGATGCTGGTTTGGGGACTGTGATTTGAGAAGCACTGATCTCATGGTTTGGCTGACACATCAGGAACTGCATCAAAGATTAAATGCTGTGAAGTAAGTATAAGTAATGCACAGTGGAAAACAGGGTATGGGAAGTGGGTCAAAAGATGAATGAACAGCTGGAGAGCTAGGAAGCCCTGATGGATGAGGGAGAGATGGAGCAGGATCTTGGCAAGCAGATAAAGCCTTGACAGGTAGGGCATTTAGGGGGGATGACACCTTCCCAGTCTTTTGATGGGAGGAAGAGAGCAGGATGAGTGTGGGAGCAGGGGCTGGTCTAGCATAGGTGACCTGAGTGATGGTGTGGAGGAAGGAACAACCAGAAACAGATGGGACTGAGAATGAGAAAGCTGGGCAGTTAAACTAAACATATTTTTGGTTTTTGGGATTTTGGCAGCAAGGGAGCAGTATGATCAGAGCCATGCATAGGAAGTCCAGCCTTATGAATGGCTTGGGAAGAGACCCTGATTTCAGGAATTATTGGGGCGGCCCAATCTCCACGCAGGGTCGGGACTGAAGAAGAGCATGAAGGTGGCGGTGGGGGGGGGGGTACAGTTATGGAATGGATCTACCCAGAAGTCACAGATGTGGGAGTTGATTGACTCCTGCAGATGAGGGAGTTGGAAAGGTCAAGAGAGATTGAGGATTCCAGTCTTGAGTTGTTGGGGAAGAATGAGAGTGGCCGCATCCCTCAGGGGAGGTAGATTGGAGAAGAAAACGAACACATGGAACCTTGGTTTCTTTAGGAGGACACTGGACCGGATGCTTTTAAAGGTCTCTTTTGGTTTGATTGTAGTCAGTGTTTCGGTTGCTGGTTGTCTGAAACACGGCAGTTATACATATCTGTATAAAAAGTGTATGTAACAGGCACGAATGGATTTGTTGATTGGTTGATCCTGGATAATTATTGGCTCTAAAATACTTACATCTGTAAATAGCTTTCTTTTTTTTTTTTTTTAAGATTTTATTTATTTATTTGACAGAGAGAAACACAGCTAGAGAGGGAACACAAGCAGGCGGAGTGAGAGAGGGAGAAGCAGGCTTCCCGCCCAGCAAGGAGCCCAATGTTAGGGCACCATCCCGGGACTCCAGGATCGTGACCTGAGCTGAAGGCAGACCCTTTGCGACTGAGCCACCCAGGTGCCCCTGTAAATAGCTTTCTTTTTGAACTTCTGGTTTTCTTTTCTTTTTTTTTAAGATTTTATTTATTCGACAGAGAGAGAGATCACAAGTAGGCAGAGAGGCAGGCAGAGAGAGAGGAAGCAGGCTCCCTGCCTAGCAGAGAGCCCGATGTAGGCCTTGATCCCGGGACCATGACCTGAACCGAAGGCAGAGGCTTTAACCCACGGAGCCACCCAGGCACCCAGACTTCTGGTTTTCTAAGTATGTTGATTTATTCCTGCTCCTATTTTATATTCTACGGATGTGGACATCTTCTGCACGTGTTTCTCTATATATATATTGAATAACTAGAGTAGATATTTTAAATCTTTTTGGCTTACTCTCCCATTATAACAATCACAGCATAGATTGATATATTTCTGCACAACCCTCTCTTTCATCCACTGGATTATAAACTTCTTTGGAGTAAAGGACATGTCTTACTCATTTTTGTTTCCTCACTGCACTCATCATGAGTGATTGTATAATGTGGCCAGCAAATGCTGGAGGAACTGGATCGAACCACTGAGTGAAAGTCAGTTACTATCTGTTTCTTTAGAGAAAGAAGAGAGACAAAATGGCCTGGGCAATAGAAAGTATTGGTTTAAAGGGAAATGGAAAGCCATGTATTTTGAGAGGTTAAAAGTAGAAACAATTAATTCAGTAGACTTTCAGGACTAGAACACAGATATTCATGGACGCTTTAGGAACCAGTAGCAGAAGCCCATAAGAACCAGGAGAGCTTTTGGGGCGCCTGGGTGGCTCAGTGTTTGAGCCTCTGCCTTTGGCTCAGGTCATGATCCTAGAGACCCAGGATCGAGCCCCGCATCAGGCTCCCTGCTCGGCGGGAGGCCTGCTTCTCCCTCTCTCCCTCCTACGGCTTGTGTTCCCTCTCTGGCTGTGTTTCTCTCTGTCAAATAAATAAAATCTTTAAAAAAAAAAAAAAAAAGAACCAGGAGAGCTTTCAGTCCTGTCTTAAATTAGCCATTAAGTCCCTTGGGCCATACTTTTCTACTCTGGGCCCCAATTTCCTCATTTATAAGGTTGTGGTTATAGTAAATTATAGAATTTTCTACCTCTCTGCATACCTTTCGAATTCTAAGCAGGGAACAGGGATGAGCAATGCAAAGCAGCAGGGATGGGAAAGAGTATGCGTATTCTTTGTGACCAGCGTGTGACATGCTAACTAGAGGCCCAGTTTCAGAAGGTCATTACTGGTCAGATGAGGAGCATGGACTCTAGCCAATGGGAAAGTCTTGTGTGAGTTGGTTTAATAGGGAATGCTATCTGGGAGCGGGAGCGAGAGCCCAGGGAGAGTCCCACCAGGAAGCAGGCATGATAGAGTTGACCGTTGCAGGAGCAACGGGTTCGCTTGATTCCAGGGCATCCTCTCAGGAGAAGTCTCATGAAATATCTCTCAGCACAGCTCAGCTGGAGAGGGTGAAGGGAGAAGCTTACATCTGTTTCTCATCTCCCACGGATTGAAGGCAGCTCCACTTTCTCAGAGCGGGCATGCCAGACTGCCAGGTGCGTTCCCATGGGCACCTCAGGATAGGCAGCCTGGGCTGGAGAAGCCCTGTCAGGCTGCACGTATATGGAGCTGGCTGGATTCTTCATGGGACTGGCTGCCATCGCAATAGCAGGAATATGAGGTGAGTCTGAGAGGATTTGAAACAGCATAAAGCGTGGGGGACATAGGGAGCTCTGGAGGGATTTGAAACAAAGGCCCACCTAGTCAGATTTATGCAGATTATGCGGTAAATGCTTAACAGCCAACTCCAGAAAAATAAATGTGTATCTGTGTGTGAGTAATGTATTTTCCTAATATAAAGGATGCATAGCCCTAGCACAAGATTTACAAATAAAAAATAAAACATACAATTTTCTTTATTGTAAAGTCCACACAGCTCCTTGATTCTGACAGGTTTCTGTCGGTTTTTACTGAACTCTTGTGTTTATAGCCAACCTGTGCTTACAACTGATGAAAGAGGGTAGTTGATGTTTTCTTGTTAGAGGTTGGAGTAAGAGCAAAGTGAAACAATGAAGGTGTGTCCCGGAACTTCACTTGTTCATGAGGCATCCTTGTGAACTGGATAGTATCAGAGGAATTATTTCCTCAACTTCTCATTTTTTTCACAGTATACCTTCTATAGGCATGATGTATTTTATGAACATTTTCTCCATCAGTTTTTGAAGCCCAGACAATCAGCAAAACAAAAGTCAAACTATAATTTATAAAGCTTGTCAGTTTCCATGTGAAAACACCCCCTTTACAGTCAACTTGAAGTGACAGCGAGTAGAAGCCAGTAGCCATTTCACAGTATTTTCACATATGGGCAAAATGGACCTAAACAACCTCGAGGACGTAGATATTAGTAAAATGTGTTAAAGTGGTAAAGAAGTGACAAATTTTGAGTACTTATTATCTTTGGATTTAATATAATTTATTTTATTGTAAGTTTATGTAATTTAAGTTTTCATAATTGCTATGTTTAACAACCAAGTCATGAAATTTTTGAAAACTTACCAATCAGTTCTCGGGAGCCAGAATGAGCCAGCCTGACACACCGCAAGTTATAGTTTTAGAAGATCACTTTGGTAGCAATCCGTAGAAATATTTTGAAAGAGGGTGTGGGGAATAAGTTTATCTGAGCTGTAGTAGGGGTGAAAAGTAGAAGACAGACTTGGGGAATGCCTTCAGACTCTGTCAGCATGAGGGTTCAAATGAAGTCAGGTTAATAGAGGAAATGCAGAATTTATTGCTCTGTGTTCAAATGTGGATATGTATGACCTTTTCTAAAAGTCTTCTCCAGGTGCTCTCAGAGTCTGAGAGAAATCTTACCTGTGCTTGCGGAGCCCATGTCCTTGGCATTCTTCTGCTTTGGCTTCTTGCCTGATGACCATGGACCAAAAGGATTTGAGGTTGAGGTGCTGCCCCCACCATAGCTATGGGTGCCTTTCTGGAGAATGGGACCCATGCCAAGAATGGATCTGCCGGCCTTATTTTCCTAAGTTTACAAATCTGAGGGAGGAGGCACTAGAAGGATATGGGAACCTGGTATGTACCTTGGACGCCTTGCATACATTTGTGTCCAGGAGCCTGACTTGCCGGCTTGTTCTTCGTGACTCACAGCGGTGAAAGGGCAGTCAGCTTTCTCCATGTCTTTCCAACAGCTGCTGATTGCCAGTCTCCAACACTGTGGAGCTGGGCCCTGAAACAGCCTCTTTGCCCTCTCCCGGTTTGGCCCCTAGTAGTCCCAGACTTCTCTCCATCTGAAGGCCGCCTTTACCCCTTGCAGATTAGCTGGTGGAGATGAATGCCTGAAGGCCAGGAGCTCCCTGATCGATCTGTACTCCTAGACTGGCTGAATTTCATTTGTGGGTCATCTGGGCCCTACTACTCTGAGTAGAAAAGTAAGGTGGGGTAGATATAAGGGCAGACATGGCCCCTGGGTGAATGGTGGAGCCAGGAACTGAGATGTGGAACATGGGGGGGTGGGGCATAGAGGGCGGTGGGGGGTAGCATGTGTGTGGAAGGGCTGTGAGAAAGGGAAGGAGGATGGAATTGAGAGGCAAGGCAGATTCTGATTGTGTTCAGTTTTGAGCTACACAAAATAGATGCCTGTGGAACAACTGTTCAGTGGGTTGGAGGCATTTGGGAGAAAGAGAGGACAGGAATGGTGGATGGCAATCAGAGAGCTGGTGAGGCCGGGACTGAGATGCTCCTCCCATGAGGAGGTGGAATGGGAGACGTTGACAGGTAGACCGGTCAGAGCTCAGAAACCCCATGTTCAGGAATGGTGTCAGGGGTCAGACGCCCAAGAACTGGACAGGGAGGAATGTCCAGGGAACTCTGAACAGAAGGAAATGGCACAAAGGAGCTGAGGCATATGCTGGGAATGGTTTGGCCCATTGTGTTCACATGCACAGTGTCCCCAAGTTTATCTCTTCAGAGTTATGATTATGCCCATTCACCCCCTTTCTTCCATCTAAAAAAGGCGTCAGAGACTCTGCAATTATCCTGAACGACCCAGGGTCAGGAAGACATCTGACACTTCTGTACCAGGTCAGTACTTCGATCTGGCCTTTAGAGTCCGTGCTAGGAGTAAACAAACTTACTTTGAGCTAAAGGGAAGTGTCAACTTTTTCCTGTTTGACGTTTCTTGCTGTGCTTTCCATATTAATCACTTCATTTTCTCCTTGGTTGTGGGCTTGGTATTTTTTCTCTCCCAGTTGTCAGCTGCCTGGTGTGTCAGGCAGTTCTTCGCCATGATAGAGTGCCCCGGGGAGCTCGAGCAGGCAAGATCACCACCCAGAGAGTGTGCCACCCTTGGTGGCTCTGTTCCCGAGCACCCAGAAAGCCTGGTGTGACGGAACTGAATTACAGACTTTGAGAAGACTGTGCGGTGCGCATTCAGCCAAAAATCTAGCCCCAAACATGTTCAGGGATTGTTGGTTTGGGAGAAATTAGATGACACCACCATGAAAAGACACAGCCTATCTAAAGGGATAGTAGAGTGAATATTCTACATCACAAATCTGTTGACTAAGTGGATTTGGATGTGACCACAGGCTTGCTGTATGTAATTCTACTCCATGAGAATTCAAGTTAGTGGCTTTGGGAAGACATTTATTGCAGACTGTGAAAACGTTCTCGTATTCTTTTGCCAAAGCATAGAAGCATAGGGAAATTAAAGTGGACTTTCACTATAGCTGTCTGCTCTAATCCTCTTCAACTCAGTGTGTCCCCATGCACGTAGCAGTGGGATTAAATACAGCTCTTCCTTATAATGCATCAACATGAGTGTGTTAGTCGATTGCTACAGGAATAGGAAAACTAGAGAAAAAATTCCTTGGATCAGTTAGGTGTTGTGTTTAGCTACAGGTATCAGAGACCCGCCCTGCCCCCCGCCCCAGTGGCTTTACTTGTCATGTAAAAAGCAGTCTGGAAGCAGGCAGTTGTGACCTGCCATGATGGTCACAGGTATCCCCAGCTGGTGGTGGCCCTCTCCAGCTCTCTAGTCTGAGCCCTCCAGGTTGTGGTGCTTGTCCAAGATGGCTGCTAGAGCTCCAAACCTCACATTTACAGAGTAGGAAGAGGATGAAGAGGGGGAGGAAGGGCCTGCTGTCTCCCAAGGACCTGCATCAGACTTCTGTCACTCTTCTGTACATCTCATTGGCCTAGCTGTGGCATTGTGTTTAATTCATTCCATCTCTAGATTGTTATAAATCTCATCTTTTGAAAAATTAATTTACCCCCAATCTTCTTTCTCCTGCTCATTATTGTAAGAAATTGGGAGACTCATGGAAGAGTAAGGTTCTTTAGTTTCTTTCTGGATGATTCCATGCCAAGAGGTCTTCCTCCATCTTCTTGATAGTGATAACTCCAATATCATGAACCAGTCAGGGTTTACCATAGAGACAGAGCTGGGTGGGCTATATGAATTAAGGGATTTATTACAAGGAATTGGCTTACTCAGTTGTGGGACTGGCTAAGCATGCTTGAAATCCATAAGGATTTTGAAATTTAGGCAATCAGGAAGAGTCTATCACGAGCAGACTGGATCTTCAAGAACAGGAGCTAAAGCTTGGAATCTCTGAATTCAGGAAGGGATTAAGACTTCTTTCTTTCTTTTCTTTTCTTTTTTTTTTTTAAGAGCTCTCAGTTAATTCCATCAGCCCCATTTAGTATCATAATCTTTCTTTTGACTCGACTCAACTGATGACATGCCTTAATTACACCTGCAAGATCCCTTCACAGCAGCATTATATTAGCAAATAAATTAGTATTTGATTGAATAACTGGGGAAAGGTTTGTGTAAGCTGCAAAAGGACACTGCCTCCATTCTTTCCTCCAGTACTCCGTGCTTGAGAGAGAATACTCCTTGCTGCCAATTCATACTGAAAACATACAAGAAAGGTAATTCTAGAACATATAGTTTAGGCTAGCCAAGTTGGCACATTCCAAAGCCATCCTATGCCATAATTTAATTGTCATCCTGCGAGAGCTGGGGTGAAAACAAATTTGTGCTTTCTCATTTTGGATATTTTGGAGAAAGGTGGACTGACCTATCATCTGTAGCTAATGAGACCCCGGTATTGTGCATTTTATTTTTCTGCTTTGTTTTCCCTCTCTTTTTTTCATAGATAGTTAGGACTTTATTCTTGATGTCTTCACTAAGTTAGTAAAAGGCTTTGAGGCTCATCAGCCATTGTGAGCTTATCAAAGTAAACAGAACTTAAAATTTGCTTTTAAAACTATTATGGCAAGATGTCCAATTTTTGAATCGCACAAATCATTTTTCTCATCTGTACTTTTTCTGTCTCCCATATATAGAGATGTGAATAGTGCTTTTCATTCTTTATTCGAACCAAAAATAGCTTTGTAATTACAGGAAAAATTAGTAGTACTGCAAATTTGTTTTTCCTGGTGAGACTCAGATGCTCATCAATCTTTTATTGGAAGAGTTCTCTATATTCTTTTTAAAAATAATAGCTCTATTGAGAGCTCTAATTTCCATTGAGAAATGATTGACACACTATAGAGTTCACTTTTTTAGAGTGTACAATTAAGAGATTTTTTAGTATATTCACAAAACTTTGAATTAATCACCACTAATTCCAGAACTGCTATGCTCTTTTATATTAAATATAGATGTGAATATCTTAAGACAGGGAAGAGTTTGAAAAACGTTCTGTTATCTGATTTAAATTAACTTGAAAACAGAAGTTGGTGATTTGGTAAGGGCAGAGCTGCAAACGGTTGAGCTTAATTTTGTGAGAAGAATATACATAAGGTGTTCATTGTGGGATTTTCTACCAAATTTAAGTATACTGTTCCCTCAGATATAATTCAGAATCGGGGCTTTCATTCATTTGTTCAACAAATATTCATGGGACTTTACTCAGTGTCAAGCTAGTGTCCAATGAGACTTGGTCAGAAACCTTGTGGTCAGATGGGTGGAAAGGCTCGGTAAATTCTCTGTGAGCCCAGGAGGCACAAAGCCGCTGGAGCTAGCAGACCCCATGTGTAGAGATCCCCATAACTGTGGATTTGAGGGAAGGAAGGGATCACAGATCTTGAAAACACATCTGAACATCCCATGAGAAACCCAGGTCTTCTTAGGGGTTGGTGTAAGAGCAGATAGGAGCAAAGTTACTCAGGTCTTCCAAGAAGTGGACACAGGTTCTGGGAAGTGCAATGAATATTGCCGTTTGAAGGGTTTCCACTGTGGTGTGGTTCACATCCTCTCTTTCTTCCTGTCCTCTCTATATATCACCTATCCGAGAGGCCTTCCCCGACAGTCTTTCTAAGGAGAGCCCTGTCCTGCTCCATCATGTGCTCTGCTGTTTCTTCTGAGCTTCTATCTTAGACACTGTCATTGCACCCTCCCTCCCAGCTGCTGTTAACAATGGCGGCCCCCTTACAGCATATGTCTTGTTTCCTTTGCTGCCCCTCTCCCCAGTACCACGTCCAGTACCGTCCAGTACCATGCCTGGCATGTGGTGCTGATAAAGATTTGTTGCCTGCACGAATGAAGGATCTAAACAAGGTGTGTGACCTTAAGAACCTCCCAAGGTCCTATCTCCTAACTCCATTCTCTTTGGTGGTTATGATTTCAGCCTAGGAGTTTTGGGGAGACGTTTAAACCTTTAGGCCAAAGCAAGACCTTTCGCAAGGTGAGTCACATGGCTTTGTACACATTTCCTCTCTCTCTCTCTCAATCTCTCTCTCTCTCTCCCCTAGTCCAGAAATCTCAGTACCAGAGCATACCTATACCATGTGCTCTGCAGCTTTTTGGGCTGTTTGAATAAGATTCCCTTCCTCCCTTGTCCACTTCTACACAGAAACATCCTATGCAGTTCTGGAATCTTCCCTGACCACCCGTTTCCCCGCATGCCAAAGCACTTCTGTTCCCTCCTTGCACGCACAGCTGTGCTGGTACCCAGTCTAGTTTTGTGGTTGGGCCACATAGACAGCCTCCTCCATGGGGTTGCAAGCTTTTTGAGGACAGTGTCTGTCTTACTCATTTTTGAACCCCCAGTGCCTAGCAGAGTCCCCAGCAGAGCGTAGGCATTTGGTAGATACTGAAACGGGAGAGAAAATTCAAATAAGCCGTCCTCAGAGTGGATGCCAGCCAACCGCTGTAACGGCCACAGAGAATTTAAGCGCAGACAGATCACTGGACTTGGCAGTCGAAGTATAGAAAGGGAATTCTGATAAGCGTGAGCCTCTTGGCGGCAATGTGTTTTTGTAGACGCGGAGAACCACAGATCAGCAAATGTGTCAAAAGTCTTTTGTCTCGGCCTGAACTGAGTTTCGTCATTGTTTTGACAGTACTTTCCTGGGTCAGTGTTCGGGGACATGAAAAGTGTTTTAGAACAAGTCAAAGAACGCGTGATAAAAGTTTGTTGTTCTGTTCTCTTTGTTGCTGCATTGTTTTTGTCCGTGGGTTTTGGTTTTTATTTGGAGAGTTAATGAGCAACAGGCTGTTAGAAAACCAGAGGCAAGCTGTGTGGTTTATTGATGTGCTAACTGAATGGATTCAGCTGTGAGTGACCTGGGAGTCCTGGGCATGAAGGGAAAGTCATGTCTGCCATCTCCCTGGCCTCGTCAGCCTGTGGACCCGACCTGGTTTCTTGGCAGCAGGTAAATTGATACTCCCGCTTCTGCCTATCAGCCATCTCCTCCGCTTACAGGGCTACGGATCCTGCCTTTAGTTCTCGCAGAGACAAAGTGCGGGTGCACTCACAAGCACAAAGGATCTGACCGTGCTAACAGATTTAAAAAAAAAAAATCAGTTTCTTTTTTAAATCCAAACTAAGTCTTGTATTATCAGAACTTCATTAACTAATTAGAGAAAAGACATTCCCTTTTCCCGAATGAATACCCAGGCACAATGAATTTGCTGCTTCCCAGCAGGTGTTTGCCCTCAGCCCATGTCAGCCTACCGTGTCTATCCTGGAACCACCCTCGTCCCCCTCCACCCCCATACATACCACACTGAGAACATTAAACACCACAAACATGAATACCATATCGTGAACATTAGAAAGGGAAGAAAGTCCTTAATTTTATTTTCTGGGCATATTGACATCAAATAAATTATAACATAGCAAATATACTAGAGAGAACTTTCTTGGTGCAAAAATTCACTTAGGTTGATATTATGGTTGTGAGGTTTTTCTGGGGTGCTGCATTTTGTATGGTCAGTCCTTGCAGTGTGAGAGAAGCATCAGCGCTTGGGGGCACCCAGGTATTTATTTAATGAAAAAAAAAAAACCAAATTACCAGTGGAAAGTAATGTGATCGTGAGAAAAAAGGGGAAAAGTACTCAGTGCAGATAGACTAGTTCAACACAACTAATTTGGAAAGTCAGTCTGTGTTGAACACTGATGACCATGTTCTAAGGAAGGAAATTCACCAGACAGCCTGATTTATGGCACAGAGTCCATAAAACCCTAGCCAGGTTCCTGTTAGTGGGTACTTCCTCACTGGCCTGTGGCCTTGGGCCTCTCTGAGGGAGACTAGCAGTGGAAAAGCAGAATGAGCAATGAGAATTCAACTGTAAGCTCCCCCAGGGCCAAGACCACATTGTCTCATTCTCTGTCATGCGTCAGGTCCCACGCATTCTGCTGGCGATGTGCACTCATAACTATTTTTTTGGTGAACAGCTGCATGGATGCTTTGGGTGAATGTACAAGGCACAAAGGATGGGTGGACAGAGGAAGGAAGATTTAAAGCAATGATGACCTACTTCTAAAGGGAGTGAATTAGCAGGAGACGTGACCACAAGGCAATGCTTGTGTTATATGACATATTTGCTTGGCTAGGACACTTACACAAGAGACCCCAGAATTGGTAGGGAAATTCCCTTGTTACCTATTCTAGTCAAAGTTTTGTCAGGTTGAGCTTTGTATTATGTATGTGATATATATGTGTATATACCTAATAGATTTGTTCATTTGCATTTTGATATATAATCAAACATCACAGAAGCTCCGACAGCATGAATGCTTAAATTAACAATTTTTATGGTGCACATTCAATATAAATTTATGATGATAATGTTGCTTTGAGGCCTAAGAGATTCTGAAATGCTTTTTGAATTCTTAAATAGTATTTTAATTATGCTAGGTTATTTTAAGGGTTCTTGTTTATGCTGTTCTAATGCCTGCATAACTACGTAGGTCACTCAGTTGCTTTACTAACCCTTGATGCAGGAATGGAGAGTCCGGTCGGTCTGCCTGGTCAGTTTAGATCACCTCCCCCATGGTTCTAGCTTCCTGAATCTCTTCTTCCACTTTGCAGTTTCAGAAATCCACTTTCATGAATTCATCAGGGGTCAGTGAACTCTGTGCATTTGCTAGAAATCAAACTCACGGGGACCGATGAAGACCAGATACTATTTTATTTAAGAAGCTATTATTTCCATATAGTTTGGATAGTTTGTTCGTGTGTAAAATATTCTTATACTAGGAAAATGTGCCATGAGATCACATTAAGGTCACAGGGGTCCTTGGGGAGTACAGAGCAAAGGGAGCCTGATAGCCTCAATTGGGAAGTGCCATTTCCACCTGGGAAGTTCAGTCCCAGAGGGCATTTCTTGAGCGTCTGTCCGTTGCATGTAAAGGAAAGGGAGCCGACATTTGTTAAACCGTTTATGCTGCAAGCCTTATGCAAGCTTGGTGCTTTTACACACTTGAATTTACATGCTTGTGGTACTGAAATCACGGTAGAGAACATAGGGCTGAAAAGAAGCAGCCTCTGTCCTTCAGGACATTCCAGACCTGTGCTGTCCAGTTTGATATGGATACATGTGGCTCTAAAGCACTGGAAATGTGGCCAGTCCAAACTGGAGTGTGCTCTAAGTACAAAATGCACCTTGGATTTCAAAGATTGAGCACCAAAGAAATGTAAAATATTTCCTTGATAACTTTTATATGAATCAGATGTTGAAATCATCTCGTATTTTTGGACAAATTCAGTTCAATAAAATGCCATTAAATTACTTTCAGTTGTTTCTTTTACTTTTTAATGTGACTGCTGGAAAAATTTAAAGTGACGTCTGTGGCTCACAGTGTGGGGACAGCGCTGGTATACAGGTGAGGCACCGAGATTAACGGCTAGAACCTTGTGGTGGGCATTTACGTTCGGGTAAGCTTTTGGAAGGATAATTTGACAATAGCCCATGGTTCAAAAATATGGACCTCTGAGTTAACTTACTGTCAGACACAGAATGCTGAGCTTAAATTAAGCACACCTACCATTGGTGTGGAACTTCTTGGTAGTCGCTCTAAAATGTTTACTTGTACAGTCAGCAGCTGTTTATTGGTTAGTTATTATGCCAGGCACTGTGGGAGGCATTCTGAGTCCAATACAAAGATAAATCATGGTGTATTCTGGGTTGGAATAGTAGGTGATTCTCAGGAAGGGGGTAGATTCTGTAGGTACCCGATAGCTATGATAACGGCTACAACTAGGTAGACATCGGAAGGAATGTGAATGTAGAGCGCTGGCCGTTCCAGGGGACAGAAGTCGCCCTTTGGTGTGGAGTCTGTGTTAGAGCTGGAGCCTGAAGGGTGAGAGGATGTGCACGGGCAGACACAGGGCAGGTGGAAGGGATGGACTGGGTGGAGGGAACAGTAAGACCAGAAGTTCAGAAGTAAGGCTGGAGTGGTCTTGGAGGAGGAAGGAGAGTTTACCGCCTGGGACATGATGTTTATGCGGGGGAGGGGGGTGATAAAGGCTGAACTTAAATAGCAGAAGGCCAGGCTAAGGAATCTGGACTCTTCTCTGTAGTGCGTAAATGCTAGTGAGTGTGTGGAGCCTTCAAACAGGTTCTCACATACCCAATTAGCGGTCTGTCTAAAACTCCGAATGCCTGAAAGAGTCGTGGTATCTTTTTTTTTCCTTGAGCGTGAGACGGCTTAATGCTTACATTTTTCTAAAGATTTTGTTTGTTGATTTGAGAGAGAGTGTGCACATATGAGTAAGGGGAGAGGTGCTTGGAGAATCCCAAGGAGACCTACCACACAGCGGACCCAGGCTTGATCCCACAATCCTGAGATCATGACCTGAGCTGAAACCAAGAGTAGGACACTTAACTGAACCGCCCAGGCACCCCAGTGCTCAAATGTTTTTAAAATAAATTCTTTTGAAATAATTACTTTGAGTCTAGTTTCTTCCAATCCTTCTAGTGTTCTGTTTATTTTGTTCCAAGTAGCAACTCCTTCTCCTTAGGAATGGGAAATATAAGACCAAAAGGCATGTGTTAAGAGACAGGAGAATAAATTTTTCTCTCTCTGGCCAATTTGTCAGGACAGAAAATCATACCAACTCTTTGTCTTGTGTTTCTCATTCCATGAAAATGAAGAACATTTCTGGAGAAATTATTTTTAAGCAAATGAGGGCAAATAGTCCCGAAGAGTCTTAGACCAAATTGGTACATATGTTGTCCAAGTACAGAGAGTTATAAAGGCAAGAGGGCTGAAGATGCTGGCAAGTGTTACAGTCAGGAGAGTGGACACAGGAGTAAGACATGTGGGTTCAGATCCCAGCTCTACCATCCACCAGCTTTTCCACTCACTTCTGACATTTCCAGATTGATTTTTACCTCCAGACCTTGACTGCTACCTTTGTGCTTTCCATCAATGCCCCTTGTGTTCTGCCTTTCCCCATCTACTCACCTTTTTGTCTATGGTCCATTATATTGCCCTTCTCCTCCCTTACTCTCCTGCAAAACCCAATCCTGGCAAAAATAAGAGTTATATAGGCATTACTCTGTACTTCTCTCCAAACAGCTGAGTATACCTGGAAAACACCCCTCTCTGATAACATTAAATTGATCACTCCACCCTCTCCAGTGACACTCAGTATTCTCCTACCACATTTCCCAGTAAATTCATTCTTTCCCTGTCCCAAGTAACTATTTTACACCTTAGCCTCTTTGCTCAAACCTCTAATATCTCCTCTTGTCTCTCTGCTAATGGTCCTGCTGCTTATTTCACTAGGAAACCAGAAGCAGTCAGAAGAACACTACCTCCTCTCCCCTCTGCCAGATCCTTCTGCCTTCACATGTAATTCTGTCCCCCGAAGTCCCACTCTTTTCATGAATGAGCTGTGTGTGCTCCTGGCTAAGGACCACCTTACCCCCATTCCACCATGTCTTGTGCTCATGTCTGTTCAGAACTTGGTTTCTACAGGATTCTCCCACTAGCTTCATCACTGTTCCTCTTTTCACTGGGCCATCCTTACTATTCAAGCATTCTATAATATTTCTCTTCTTCAAAAACACACCTTTGAATCCTTTGTCTCTCACCAGCTTTGCCCCACCTTTCTGTTCCTCTTTTTTTTTTTTAAAAAAGATTTATTTATTTTAGGGCAGGTGGAGGCAGGTGAGGGGCAGAGGGAGAGAAAAAGTCTTAAGCAGACTCTAGGCTGAGTGCGGAGCCCAACATGGGGCTTGATCACACAACCCTGAGATCAGGACCTGAGCTGAAACCAAGAGTCAGGCACTTAACCAACTGAGCCACCCAGGCACCGCTTTCTGTTCCTCTTTAAGGCAAAATTCTTTTGAGTGAATTGTTTGCCCTCACTGCCTCTAGTTCCTTGCCTTTTACTCTCTCCCCTGCCCAACATTTTATTATGAACATTTTCAATCATACAGAAAAGTTGAAAGAATTTAAAGTGAATAACTCTATAACTACCACCTAGAACCTGCAATTAATATTTTGTCTTACTTGCTGTGACACATATCTTACCATCTGTCCATCCCCTATTTTTGATTGTATTTAAACCTATTTTGAATACATTTTAAACTAAGTTGTAGTCATCAGTATTCTCTGTCCTAAACTCTCCAATGTGCATATTGTTAACTGGAGTTCAGTATTTGTTTAGAGTTATTTTCTCTTGAGGTAAAAGTTACGTATGCTGAAATGCACAGATCTGAAGTGAACCACTCAGAGTGGTTCAGGAATTCACTGAGGAATGCACACATCACCTCTGCAGTCCAAACCCTAATCAAGGTTTGGAATATGACCTTCACCGCAGAAAGTTCCCTCATGCTCCAGGATGGACTCTTTTTTGTAAGTTCCTTCACTCAACATAATATTTTGGAGATTCATTTATATCATATTTTATGCCTTTCTATTGCTCAGTATCATTCCATTATTAGGTATTCTATTGCTAATTATTATTCCATTGTTTGTGCAACAGTTGTCTCTCATTTTCTTGATGAATACCTGAGCTCCTTCTGGTTTGGGCTATTACAAATAAATCTGCCGTGAACAAACACAAAAGTCTTTTTGTGGATAGGTGTTTTCTTTTCTCTTGACTAAACACTTAGGTGTTAGATTATTTGGGTGTGGGGTAGGTATATGTTTAGTTCTATAAGAAACTGCCAGAACTTTTTCTAAAATGGTTGTTTTGTTTTGTACTTGGACCAAAAGTATTGGTCTTCTTTTTTCCCAGCATTTGATTTTTGTCCATCTGATATAGATGTATGTAGTGATACCTTGTTGTGCTTTTTATTTAAATTTCTTTGATATATATTAAGCGTTTTTAATATGCTTATTAATCATTAGTTTATCTTCTTCTGTGAAGTGTCCCATCAAATCTTTTGCTCTGTTTTTACTGAACTGTTGTCCTTTGTCAGATATATGATTGACATATATTTACATATATTTTCTTTCAGGCTGTGATTTACTTATTCATTTTCTTAATGGTGTCTTTTTGATGAACATAAATTTTTGACTTTGATGACATCTAATTTTTTTCCCTTTGTGTTTTTTGCTTTCTGTGTCATATCTAAAAGCTTTATAGTTTTAGCATTTACATTTAGTGTAATGATCCATCTGAAATTAATTTTTATATATGGTACAAGGTTGGGTCAAGATTTATTTATTTTTGCCATACAGGAATTTAGTTGTTTTAGCGTTGGTTGTAGATCCTTTCCTTCTTTATTGGATTTTTCTGTTGATTTGTGAAAATTCAAATGCCCATGTACGTGTGGGTCTGTTCCGGAGCTCTCTGTTCCGTCTCCTGGGTCTGTTTGTTGATTCCACATCAGTATCACACTGTCTTGGTTACTGGAGACTTACTAGTCAAAGCCTTAAATTCAGGTGGTATAAGCCCTCCAACTTTGGTCTTACCTCTTAGGATTGCTTTGGCTATTCTAGATCATTTGCATTTCTATACACATTTTAGAATCAGCTTGTCAATTTCTAAAGAAAGAAAAGTCCAGTGAGATGTTTGTAAGATTGGTGAAATCTGTTAGATCATTTTGTGGAAAACTGACATCTTAACAATATTTAGTTTTTTAAATCATAAACAGGATATAGACACTGTTTAGATCTTTAATTTCTCTCAACAGTGTCTTATAGTCACATTCTCATTTGAACTCACTCCATTTAGGTTTTTGTGCCCAGTTCCCCTGAGCCACTCTTGTTTCATCACCAATAACCTCCATGTTGCCGCATCCAATGGCAAGTTCAGTCTTCCTCTCTCTGCATTTCTCAGCTGCCTTTGACATAACCGATCACTCTACACTTGAAGCATTTGGTTCACTGGGCTTCTATCTCATCATCCTTTCCTGCTTTTTCTTTCCATCTCACCATCTGCTCCTTTTGGCCTCCTTTGCTGTATCTGTATCCTTTTCATCTTCCAACACAGCCAGAGAGGGAACACAAGCAGGGGAGCGAGAGAGGGAGAAGCAGGCTTCCCGCCGAGCAGGGAGCCCAATGTGGGACTCGATCCCGGGTTTCCGGGATCATGACCTGAGCCAAAGGCAGTCGCTTAACCAACTGAGCCACCCAGGCGCCCCTTTTCTTTCTTTTTTTTTTTTTTTAAGATTTTATTTATTTGACAGAGAGAAACACAGCGAGAGACAGAACATAAGCAGGGGGAGTGAGAGAGAAAGAAGCAGGCTTCCCGCCGAGTAGGGAGCCGGATGTGGGACTTGATCCCAGGACTCTGGGATCATGACCTGAGCCAAAGGCAGACCCTTAATGACTGAGCCACCCAGGTGCCCCATAAATGATATAAATGTGTTATTTAAAGCCACCCGACTCCCAATTTTATATCTCCTTCAGAACCCTGGCTTTATATAGGCAAACCCCAGACTTGTATATACAGCATCTTAGTGATCCTCATTTGGGTATCTACAAGGTGTATCAGGGACTCAGCTGGTTAAGTGTCTGACTCTTGGCTTTGGCTCAGATCATGATCTTGGGGTCTTAAGATTGAGCCTTGTGTCAGGCTCCGTGCTCAGCAGAGTCTGCTTGAGATACTCTGTCTCCCTTTCCTTCTCTTCCTCCCTCTATTTGCGTGTGCTCCTCTCTCTCGATAAATAAAATCTTTAAAAACAATAAGAACTATATCAAATTTAATTCATGCAAGACGGAACTCTTGATTTGCCTCTAAAACATATTGCTCCTCCTTACTCTCCACTACCCACTGTGTTCCCAGCTTCATTATTTGGACTTTTCTCCCTGTTGCTTATATGCCAGTCTTAGAATTTTCCTTGATGCCTCTTTTTCTTTTATATCCACACAGAAGACCAACAACCCACATCAGAATATTCTCTTGGCTCTATCTTCACAAGATACCTTAAAACTCTCTACATAGCCATTCTTTCAGTCCAAGCCACTGACATCTCCCACAGGGTTTACTGCAGGATTCGCCTAAGTAATCTGCTTTCTCTTGGTCTATTCTTCAGTCAGACAACTGGAGTAATGTTTTAAAATGTCAAGCATTTCACTCCCCTGATGAAAACCTTTTGGGGGCTTTTCCGTTATATTTTTTGGGGAAAAACTGTGCAATGGTTTACAGAGCTTTATATGCTCAGACCTTCCTGTTTGCTCTCTGACTTCCTTCTCTTCTTTTCTCTCTCTTTCACAGCACTCTGACTTCACTGACCTTTCTGTTCTTGAACACTTGAAGCTTATTTTGACCTTAGGGCCTCTGCTGTTTGTTTCTTCAGCCTGGGACCTTTCCCCCAGATAATTACATGGCTTGTTACCTTAGTGCATTCAAGACTCTGTTTAAGTGTCATCTCCCCAGAGAGGCTTTTTCTGATTACCCTACATCAGCAGTGTGTGTCCCACCTGATGGTCACTCGCCAGTCCCTTACCCTGCTTTGGTTTTCTTCTTAGCACTTAGCATTACCTGGTTTGATATTTATTTGTTAGTAGTCTGTCTGTCCTAATAGAATACATGTTCCCTGAGGATAGGGATTTTTTTAGATCACAAGTAGGCAGAGAGGCAGGCAGTGAGACAGGAGGAAGCAGGATCCCTGCTGAGCGGAGAGCCCGATGCGGGCCTTGATCCCAGGACCCTGAGATCATGAACTGAGCTGAAGGCAGAGGCTTTAACCCACTGAGCCACCTAGGGCCCAAGGATAGGGAATTTTTGCTTGCAATCATTAAATGCTGTTAACAATGCCTGTCACATAATAGGTGCTCAATAAATATATGTAGAATGGATTACTCAAGTTAACCTTGCTGGCCCCATTATCTTCATCTGAGAAATGGGCAAAATAATGGTATCTACCTCATAGGACAGATGTGACTGTCATAAAATATTGGGTATAGTAAGATAGTGTGGTGATAGTGTTGGCTGTTATTATAATTATTATTTAATAATATAAATGATTTAAGTCTCATAATCAGCAAATAGATATGAATGCTATATCAGGTATGATTAATTTCCTTGGTGTATGCTTATACAGTGGTTGATTTTAGATGTGTAACCTGTGATCTGCAAGTATTGATAACTTAGTTGGAGGAAACAGATATAACTATGTGAAAAGTTAAATGCCATAGGATATTTAAATATCCAATATTTAAATTTCCAAACAATGGAAACATCATTGGCATACTGATCAGTTTTCTGATGCGTTTTCTGCAGATTGTTCTAGGTGTGCTAAATAGAAACTTTATTTTTTTCTCTAAACCCAGGTGGTCTAAGAAGGCTTTGTAGAGGATGCGGGTTTGGGTTGCCCCTGGAAAAGCTGGGGAAGATTTTGGTCTTCTACTGGTTGGGAAGGAGAAAGGCATCACAGGTGGGGCAATGATATAAACCCTAAGCAGAGGAAGAACTAGGGGGTGTGAAAATTGACTAAACCTTTGTGACTGGTGGAAGAAGTATAATGAGGAAGCTGTTTGAGAGCAATGTACAGAAAACAGGGTAGGAACAAAAGCAGGTGGCTTAGGGGACAGGAACTGCCAGGCATGGGAATCCTTCCAGCTACTTAGATTGGGTAAGCAAGGCAGGAAGTGCTTCTGGGTGGTTAGGAAAGAAGGTAACATCACAGGCTTGTTCCTGCCAGTTTAAGTCCCTTCTCCCTCCACCCCCACCCCCTCTGCGCAGGTGGCCAGGGCATTACCCTTCACAGCACGTACAGCGGATGGCAATGCTGGGTCCATGTGTCTAACATGTCCACGTGTCCATGGAGAGGCAGCAGAACTCCATTCTGTTCCCAGGGTCTGGAAACCAGTTTTGAACTTCTGTTTTTACCCACAAGAATTCCCATTTTAATTCCTACTCTGATTTCCATTCTAATGTGAATAGAAGGCAAGTGACCATTTTTACTGTGGCTCCTTCTTACGGAAGGAAGGAGTAGGGGATTTAGAAATTAAAAGGCTTATTAATAAACATAATAATTTATGTTTTAACATGCACGTTAAGAAATACTCAACTTGTTTTTCAGAAGACCATATTATGTCAGTCATATAAAGTCACCCTGTACAAAGGAAATGCATGCATTATCTGAGAAGCTGCCAAGTACTCTGTGAATGGATCAGGTTATATAAAAAATTAAAGATAGGTTCTTTAGTCAACCATGAGATGAAATCTGCTTTAAGTACAATTTTGTTTAAATGTGCAGTAACCTAAAAGGATGTCTGTCCTTCCACTTTAAGTTTCTTCTTATTACTAAGTTACAAAAATGTTGTGACCTGTTGGGGGGTTAGAGTAGAGTTTAGAACAATTTGTAGCAGTTAAGAAAATGACCCTGTAAAAGAAGCAAAATCAATAAAATATAGATACGAGCCATGACAGATGTTGCAGAATAGAGAACGGATGAGAAGACAATAACGCATGTTGTTACTAATGCAGCGCTGGCAACACGCGTCACAGATTAAAGAATGAACGCCAGTTAGCGGGCACAGCGAGGAGAGAACAGAGAGTGCATTGTTTTAGCTTGTCTATCTAATTTCAAACTAATTGCTTAAGTACAGGCTTCTGTTCTGGTTATAGCCAAAGGAAAATTAAACAGTTGAAATATTGTACATTTGGTAACTCACCCTGGATCACCAATGAGAACTAAATAAAAGAGCTTTGAGCAAAGAATCCAAATAAATCATTAGCCTTGCCTGCAGATGCAAGTCTGGAAAGAAGCAGGATCTCCTCTCTGGGTTAGGTTGTAGCAGATTTGATAAAAGGGATAGACTTCACACACTCTTATGTGCTCACAACTGCAGCCCCATAGAGTGAGGGTGGCAGATGTCGTGTCCTCTTCCCCCTACCGCCCTGGGGTGTGGTGTCTTCCCGGGTTGTGACCTCTCTGAAGTTTCACCCCGTTGGGGTTGACTTTTCCTACTCTGGATCTTTGTGACCTAACGATCACAAATTGTTATAAGCTAACAAGCTGATACTTTGTCAAAAGCACTTCGCTGGCACAAATGAAGGGATGAAGTATTTTTATACTGTTTTTAGGGTGTGCAGTTGGTGGAGGAAAGAACACAAGTTAGAGCTCCAGGGTTTGTATCCTGGGTCATCTTGTACTAGGTCCCCTCTTTTCTGAATCCCTTTAAAAAAATACCTTTTGTGGTTTTTTCCTCTTTTCCCCCCTATATCAGATAGATTTTTTTAAATAAAGATTTTTACTTATTTATTTGACAGAGAGAGATCACAAGTAGGCAGAGAGGCAGGCAGAGAGAGAGGAGGAAGCAGGCTCCCTGCTGAGCAGAGAGCCCCATGGGGCCTTGATCCCATGACCCTGAGATCATGACCTGAGCCGAAGGCAGAGGCTTTAACCCACTGAACCACCGAGGGGCCCTAGATTTTTTTTAAAGATTTATTGATGAGAGAGAGAGAGAGAGAGAGAGAGAGAGAGAGAGAGAGAGAGAGAGTCAGAGTCTCAGCAGGGGGAGGGTCCAAGGGAGAGAATCAAGCAGACTCCCCACTGGGCAGTGACCCTGTCACAGTGGGACTTAATCTCATGACCCTGAGATCATGACCTGAGCCGAAATCAAGAGTTGGATGCTTGGGGCGCCTGGGTGGCTCAATTGGTTAAGCGACTGCCTTCGGCTCAGGTCATGGTCCCGGAGTCCCGGGATCAAGCCCCACATCCGGGCTCCCTGCTCAGCAGGAAGCCTACTTCTCCCTCTCTCACTCTCCCTGCTTGTGTTCCCTCTCTCTGCTGTGTCTCTCTCTCTATGTCAAATAAATAATAATT
>PITA01017658.1:0-42674 GCA_004023965.1 Spilogale gracilis | reverse complement strand
ATGTGTAAATGGATACATGATTGTAAACACTGATTAATATGTCACATCAAAATGAGACTTAATTACAGGTCTTACACACTCAAGCACACTGGTTTCTTCCATTGTTCCATTTTGTGTCTAATGATGATACACATTGATCTGATAATTACGTATATATGGAAGTTTTTTGAAATATCCAATTCATTTTGGTTTTTGAAAGCATGAAAAACATAAAGGAAAAAAAGGGTTCTGAAATTCAGATAACTATGCGGTATTTTGATATCAAGAATGGCACAAGGGAGATAATAGGTCTGAAAATCATATTACATAAGGTATACTTGAATGGATTAAAATTGGTAATAAATAGAAAGAATTAACAGATTTTAATAGTTAACCTCTGATATATTAAGACACAATATTTTGCATCAACATAGGAAATAGCTTTACATAGCTTTAATATATCTGAATGACAAACATAAAATTTTAAAAATTTAAGAAAATGAAGAATTAAATAAAATTTTTAATGAACAAAATATGAATCACATATAATGCCACAGCTTAAAGATTAAAAAAAATAAAAATATGTTTTGTGCCATTTTTTTAATCACATGCATTTAAATGCAATTGGGCTCAAGGAGTACATGTTCTCCATAAGTGGTTATGTGTCACTGTTTTTTCCCACTAAAACTTATGGTATAAGCATCATCTATTTCCTTTAAAAAGATAAGTCTTTACTTTTTTTCTATTAACAAATTGCTAATTTCGTGGCAGTGGAGGGATAGTAACACTGGCGTCCGATGAAAAAATATCCTCTAGACCCCAGCAGATACTAGAGAGGGAAGCCATTGATGATGCTTGTCTTATGGAGCCACTCCTATATTATCCTCTCAAACAAAATTCTATGTCATAGTTCCCCAAATATTTTGCAAGAGCCTTATATTTAAATAAATGCAGAGTATGTCATTCAACAGACAGTTTAGATTATGATTTGATAGCCATTTTCCATAACCTTAATATTAATTCTAATAAAAACAGTAAGAGATAACCCTAATTCCTGCATCTCTCATGGAAAACACCTGTGAGTGCCTCCAGATAGCTTCCCATCCCCCACATAGTTATCCAGCAATTACATGCTATCGATGAACCTATAATTGTTGTCTGAAACGGTTTGCCTCCTTTGATCTACTCAGAATGGAAATTAATATTAGTTGTTACAACGGGGTGGACCTGAGGCTGCCTGCCCAATCAGCAAGAACTAATCCCAGAGAAGCGTTACCAACAATTAGGACACCACTTGATCACCTGTTTTGAGCTTACTGTTCAGTACACAGCGTCTGATCTCATTCCAAATCTGTCCACACTTACAGGAAATAAAGCAGAGGACTACGTAGAACCTTATAACTCAGCAGACCATAACACTTTGGATGATATGTTCACTATGAGTTTCCATGAATATACTTCAATTTCTATTAATCAACTTATAAAAGCCTATATTTTTACTTTTCCAGAAATACATATATATATGTATGTATATATATACACACATTCTATCATCATTGCTAAAATTGTCAAGAACCATGAAAGATATGTAATTTTGCTCTACTTACAAGCCACAGTTTTATAGATGCTGGCAGAACATGAGACATAGGTCAGAGACAAATAACTTTATTATTCATGGCAGTGCAAGCAGCATGAGCTTCAGAATATTTCCTCAGCCACCTTTGTCACTAAAGTCCAGGGGGGTAATTCAGGGCCCCAGTGGATGTGGGCAAATGGAATAGCTTGCATTATATGAAAAGCATCCTTAGTTTAGGAAACTCCATTTTTAAAAAATAAAAAGCAGAAAGCATGTCTGCTTCAAAGGGAGACAGTTTCTATCTTCCTAGGCTAATTGTTAGACAAACAACTTTGAAAATAGTTTAGAACAGAGGAAGTCAATGTCTCTGCAAAATATCTGGAAACCTGTGTTACCCATAAGCAATGTCTCTCAGTATTGGCTTGTCAGCTTTACCTACTTTTCCTCTCTCTGTCTCTCTGTCTCTCTCTCTTTTTATTCCCCTCTACTTTTTCCTTCTTTCCTTTCTTCTGTCATTGGCTTTAATGGACTTCATAAAGACAAGATTAAAATAGTATTAAATAAATATTTTCAGATACAATGATAAATAAGACTAAATAGTCCGGATTTTATTTGTTGTATAGTTAATTCTCCTTCAGATTTTATTTTCACTTGTATAGGCCATGATGTATCCAGATTTTATATTTTTAGCATAGGGCTAACATAAATCTTATATGGAACAATTTTGAGAAAAATAGGCATAGAAAAGAAGAAGATACAAGAAAATATGTCTTCATTAAGTAAATTTTACAATTATAAAATAACCTCAAATGGTCAAAACATTCTTTTCCTTGTGCACTAATGAGGAAAATGCAAATTTACTTTGTTTATAACTAATTTTTTAAAAATTTATCAACCAATTAGCTATAATTTTTTATTATAGCATATGGATGTGATTTAATATAGCAACTTCATGCAAATTAGTTTGGTGCCACACAAAAACACATCTGCAACACTTAACAAATGAGAAAACAAGGAAAACAAATATGCAAATGCAAAAATTCATTTATCTCATAACATCGTTCATCATATTTAGAGAAAAAAATTAAGCCCTGAAAATCCTAACTGCATACTACATTTAAAAAAAGAAAGTAACTAATTAAGAAATAAAATTATTTATTCATTTGTATTTAAAATAATTTTGATTATTTGATTCCATAACATAGTGATATGGTATACATAGTCTCAGCTTTATGCAATTTAAAGTATAGTGGCAGGAAAACATGCTAAAAATTATTTAAATATGAGGACAATTCAAATTATATAAACTATAAATGAAAATAAAGAATTGAATGGGAGATTATAATGGGAGAGCCAATTTAAGATTTAGATTAAAGTGAGGGTTAAAGTAGACCTTCAAAATGAGACTGAAGTATGGATTAATCAGTATGAGAATTATGAGATATAAAAGGTTAATGATATATATAATAGCAAACTATACACACTTGTAGAGATATTTATTGAGGAAATAATGTGCTGCCACATTATGATCATAGGATAACATCATTTATTTTATCTCATACAAACTGTGGCTCTCTTGCCATAAACCTTTTGATGTGAAATCTTATAGATTCTTCCTTAGAATATTGGGTATCTTAATTTATGCTTAAGGCACTACTGACATGGTTTGAGCTACAAAAGTTACTCACTTATGTCATGGTAATGTGAAGACAGATAATTTCAATTTTCATAAATGTTGCCTGGTTTACATAGTAAAATGATTTTGAAATTAATTATTCCCTTCCCGTGTAAGAGGTTTAATGTAAAATAATAAATAATTCTTGTGAAAATGTTATTTCAGTTATTACTAGAAAAGAAAATAGAGAAAACACATTAAACTACATCTAATTTATAGGTAACTATTTGTAAGCTAATCAGACCTTTAGGTGAACATTTATTCTTAGGAATCAAAGAACTCATCTGTGACATTTCTATTAGTCACAAATATAAAGACACACTGGACAGATTTTTGCTCAAGTTTTGAGGGATCTTCTTAAGACTAGGAAGAGGAAAATCCCTAAAATCCTCAAAATATTTGAAACTTCTTTTTATGTTTCTCCTTTGGAAATTTAGGGATTATTGTTGTCATCCCCAGATTTCTGTGAATTTCTAGGATTTGGTTACCGGGTTATTTTCTCATGATAAATATTTGGTGCAAACTTTCTTTTGTTGAATTAGGTTAGTTTACTAATTATCATACAACTCTTTATATGTTTAAGATTAAATTATTAAACAACCATTGCAGTTTGCTTATATTGAATATGACAACATGGTAAGTGATAAAAGCTGACTACAATAGCATTGTTATCATCAAGATTTATTTTAATGCAGATTAATTAGACAGAAAAGTATCTCACTCTAAGAAACTGTTGCAGAGAGATTAAGCTTAAGTTGTGATTTAAACAGAAAGAAAACTGTTATATCTTTATTGGAACAATTGTTAGTTATTGGATAAGAATTGGAACTGATTTCTCTTGTCTCAAAATCTTTGGAGTACATAGTGGTTTAATAAGGGAAGATGTGGGGCGCCTGGGTGGCTCAGTTGGTTAAACAACTGCCTTTGGCTCAGGTCATGATCCTGGAGACCGGGGATCAAGTCCCACATTGGGCTCCCTGCTTGTGTTCCCTCTCTCGCTGTGTTTTTCTCTGTCAAATAAATAAATAAAATCTTAAAAAAAAAAATAAGGGAAGATGTATGTAAGCATTCATACTTTTTAAATGTAAATAAATACCAATTTTAAAAAATAGTTATATTTCTTGCTCAAAAAGGGGGAAATCACCTGAGTTAACAAATTCAGTAAGTTTCTCTAGTTTCATTTTAAGTACTTAAAGACAACCCAAGGAAAAACAATTCAATATTTTAGTACTTTTTTTTATCTCTCTAATCAGATGGGAGAGACTTACAAAAGAGAAGTCTACCACATGTGATACAGGTCAAGAATGTATTGGAAAACCTAGGGTGCCTGACTGGATCAGTTGATTAAACGTCTGGCTTTGGCTCATGTCATGATCCCAGGGTCCTGGGATCCAGCCCTATGTCACATTCCTTGCTCAGCGAGGAGCCTGCTTCTCCCTCTCTCTGTCTGCTGTTCCTCTTGCTTGTGCTCTCTCTCTCTCTGTGTCAAATAAATAAATAAAGTCTTAAAAATTTAGTCTTATGGACTTCAAATAGATTGATTAGAAAAGCAAAGCTATCTGTTTCATTTCTATTTCCTTATAGTTCAAAGTGAGACCATTTATAGCATACCATTTTACCTTTATATCCAGAGAGACTATTATACTAGGTAAGAATTGGTTGTTGTTGTTGTTTTAGATATTTTCTTTTTGACTTAAAACCATGGAAAAAAATGTTTTTATTACACAAATCAGAACTCATAACCACTAGTATATTTTAACATGATGTTGAACATGAGGTTGGTTTTAATGAGCATAGAACGGGTAGAAGACATTGTAGTTCAGGAAACAGAATGACCCCATGGCAACATATCTTAGGACCACAGACTATTTTCAAGTAATTGGTAGAATGTCACAGAAGGATGAGTACAATATGAATACATAGATTAACTTGGATATAATGCAACAAACCAGGTATTGGACATACCAGGAGGTATTTAAATGTTATGTGTATAGGGTAACTTTATAATCACAATCTATTTTAACTAAAAACTGTACCGATGTATAAACCTGTACACACACACACACACACACACACACACACACACACACAACACACACATGCACGCAATGGAGGCATTTCATTACAGAATTTTCAGAAAAGTAGAATTTATTTTGGTTTAGAAAAATACCTTGATATGCCGTAGGAGTTAAATAATGGAATGTATAATGACAAAAGCATTGAAATTTCTTGAACATTATAAAGGTAAAGATGTGCATTATTTCACTGGGGAGGGGTTGTTGTTGTGGAGAGAGAAGAAAGAGGAAATAGAATATGTCTAGGAAAGACTGATGCATAATAAATGGTGGAATAGCTTCTGAAGATGTGAGGTAACAGGGTTCTTTAGGTAACTTTTAGGCACACTTACAATCTTAATATGTTTTTGAGCTATTTAAAATGTCATGATATAAATGTCTATCACTACAAAGTTTTATTTATGTCACATCCCTGGCTCTCTCATGATGCTATTTTGTGGTTGTTTTAAAAAATTAAACAAAGAGATCTAGTACCTTTTCAGACTACATTACAGTATGGAGGCAACATATAAAGAGTTGTATGATAATTAGTAAACTAACCTAATTCAAGAAAAGATAGTTTGCACCAAATATTTATCATGAGAAAATAACCCGGTAACCAAATCCTAGAAATTCACGGAAATCTGGGGATGACAACAATAATCCCTAAATTTTCTAATAGTGTTTTAAGATACTTTTGCAATGCTTTAAAGTATTGCATCATTGGGCACCTGGGTGGCTCAGTTGGTTAAGCGACTGCCTTCGGCTCAGGTCATGATCTCGGAGACCAGGGATGAAGTCCCACATCGGGCTCCCTGCTCAGCAGGAAGGCTGCTTCTCCCTCTCTCACTCCCCCTGCTTGTGTTCCCTCTCTGGCTGTGTTTCTCTCTGTCAAATAAATAAAATCTTTAAAAAAAAATATTGCATCATTTTTTGAGTGACAAAACTTCAGTGACATATTTTTTACACCGTTTGATTAATATGGCTTTGATTTAAAGCACAAATCCATCTTTCTATTATTTTCATTGTTTTGCTTCCCTTAGAATCTAAACTTTAGCCCTAACAGTTGGATTTACTACTTATTCTTGCTTGTTTCCTTCTTTTTAACACATCTGAAGCCATAAATATGTGCATTTGACTGCCACAGAATCAAGATCTTATTCTATCAGTGATTAATTTTCAGTTCCAGGTCAAATCACTTTTCTCATCATTCTCTAGCCTGTACTATTGCTGCCCAATAGACCTGATCACCATGGTCCAACCATATAGTTTCCAAAACAGGAGTGGGAAGGTAAATAACATCTCAGGGCAGCTGGGCACCTGGGTGGCTCAGTCCATTAAGTATCTGCCTGTGGCTCAGGTCATGGGTCCAGGGTCCTGAGATTGAGCCCCGCATCAGGCTCCCTGCTCAGCAGGAACTTTGCTTCTCCTTTTCTACTCCCCACTCTTGTGTTCCCTTTCTTGCTGTCTCTCTCTCTGTATCAAATAAATTAGTAAATAAATAGTCTCAAAAAAATAAACTTTCACCTCGGAACCTGAAAATAAACTGACAAAAGGCAGATTAACAGGGAAAAAGGCAAAATTTATTCTCATATATGGGAGCACATGAAGAAGTGACCCTCTGAAAAGCTAGAATCAAAGGCTAATATATCATCATAAAAAGAAAGGGAGTTAGGACCTCAAGAGAAAGCAAATGGTGAGAAATCAATGAGAAACAAGCAGGAGAAACAAATGGAAGATAAGGAAAGTTTTGATAAGGTTGTGTTTATATAAATTCTCATCCATGTGTGGGTAGTGCTTCTCCTTTCTGGCTATAAACCTCCAGCAAAGGAAAATTATGATCTTTTTTTAAAGGAAGGGAGGGAGCTTTGTTTAAATCAGCAAAGAAGTTTAGATGGGGGTTTTATTGTACATGTTTTTTAATTTTTTTGTAGGTTCTGTTTTTTCTAATGCTCTCAGCTTAAAATAATCTACATACCACATCATTGTGTCCAAATTGGTTGCATTACAAATGATCTAGTCTCAAACTCCTTGAAAAAATAATATACTCTCTACTGAATACTGTCAAAAACACATTTGAATATGTTTTGTTACTTCTTATTAATCACATTAATTTAATTTATAAACTCATTAGAGCATGGCAACAAAGAACATTCTATTTTAATTTTCATACCATGGGGGAACTGGCTTTGTCACTTAGCTACTCTGTGAACTTGGGAATGCTTCCTAACTTCCTCAGTTGCAACTATTTATCCAAAAAATGGATATATATTAAGAAGCAAAGTAATGAGGATCAAAATGGACTATTAAACATTTTAAATCTCAAGTAAAATAATAATCAAAAGATCAGTTTTATATAAAATAATATGTGAAAACTGTTTTAAAAGGTATACAACATTTTGTTGCTTGCATATTTTTAAATCAGAGAGGGATAATATGATTTGCATGCATTATTTTAACCGTATCACCATGAAAGGTTTACATGAGAGAGTTCTACTTTCAAAATAGTTTTATGAAGAGCTACAGGGACTTGCTCCCCAAAGAAATAGGCATAAATGGTGAAAATTCTTCTAAAAAAGGCAACCAGAGTATCTGTGGAAATCAACTTAAGAGCATACAGAAAATAAAGGTTTTGTTAACATACACACACACACACACACACACACACACACACACACACATATACATCTGCTAAAACTCAGTAAGAAATGTGGCACTTAAAAAAAAAAAATTGTTGGGTGCCTGGATGGCTCAATGGGTTAAAGCCTCTGCCTTTGGCTCAGGTCATGATCCTGATCAGGGGTCCTGGGATCGAGGCGGGAGGCTGCTTCTTCCTCCTCTCTCTGCCTACTTGTGATTGCTCTGTCAAATAAATAAAAATAAAATTTTTAAAAAAAATTGTTAAGATTTTATTTTTATTTATTTGACTGACAGAAACAGAGCCAGAGATGAAACACAAGCACGGGGAGTGAGAGAGGGAGAAGCAGGCCTCCTGCGGAGCAGGAAGCCTGATGTGGGGTTCGATACCTGCCGGGACTCCAGGATCATGACCTGAGCCAAAGACAGACACTTAACGACTGAGCCACCCAGGCACCCAAAAGGTGTGGCATTTAAACCACAGCATGCTCCTTGTCTTGCTTTTCCTAGCTCAGGATGATGGAACGTGTACTCTGGGTGGGTGCATCCAAGAACACAGGGCTCCATCTCCACCCAACTTTAAGAGATTATGGTAGTTCCATGAGAGAAGAGGCAGGCTGCTAGCATTTCTCATCCCACTCAGCTCTGTGTTCCTGAGGATCAGTTAGAGGTGATTGCTGCCAAGAACTTGTAGACTTTCTTCTTCAACCCTTCCTCCACTCGTAGAACGAAGGTTCTACCCCAGGTTTGGCAGGCTAAGGATCCTGGGGATCTGGCTGCCCTCATACCAGCTTGCTCATAGTGCAAAGGTTCTAATCCAGGCAAAGCAAACCAAGAAGAAAAGAGCCTACCACCTCTTTCCAGTTTCTTACTTGTCCCAGGGGTGTCTCTCCAAAAGAAGTAGACCTCTGCCTCCACTCCCAGCTCCAAAACAGCAGTCCACACATTTTGTATGGGAAGAATGGCAGGCCATAAGAACAACAGCTGGCTCTACAACAGTAATTAGCACTCTAAATGGCATAGAACATAACACCAAATGGGATAGTTTCTTGGCATCACAAGTTCATGGACATCTTATAGCCAGCAAGTGTTATCGGAGACCTGAGAGGAGATCTCTGAAGAATCTATTGTGACTATTTGGGATGAGGGTGATGTGGTGCCAATGGGAGTGCCTGTTGTATTCCAACTGGGCCTGTTGGGCCTGCTGTTAGAGAGGCCTGTTACTAGTGGCTTGATTTACAAGTAAAACCATAAAGGAGCTTAAAGTAAAATTTGTCAGCAAGGTATGTATTGCCCTATCTTGAAGTCAACTGTTACTTTGTAATTGTGAATAAATTAATGTAGCCATTATTATCTTCACATCCTAATTATAACTTAATTGCTCTGATTTTAGTGAAAAAATATAAAACTTTTACTCCCTATTATGTGTCTCATCTTCTCAAATATTACCTATATCCCAAGTGTTTTTTTGGAGGGAATGTTTTGCATACACAAATTAAGGTGTAATCATTTTTAAAACCTAAAAATTGAAAGATCTTATACTTTAGGAAAGTCAAACATTGATTTTTAAATAAGTTTAACAGTTTATATTTTTTATTGTCACAAGCCTTATTGTGACAAATTCTGTTTATTTTGGAATTCATTTTATTATTTGTTTGAATAGTCTGCATGCTAAATATTTTTCTTTAAAATATTTTAAATAACTCTAAAATATTTTAAATATTACTGAGTTTTAGCAGATATATGTGTAAAAATATTTTAATTATTTTAAAATATTTTTGGCCTAGATTAATTTGTTATTCTTTTTAAAAATATTTATTTATTGGGGCACCTGGGTGGCTCAGTCATTAAGCATCTGCCTTCAGCTCAGGTCATGATCCTGGGGATCTGGGATCTAGCCCCACATCGGACTCCCTGTCTGGCGGGAAGCCTGTTTCTCCCTCTCTCATTCCCCTTGCTTGTGTTCCCTCTCTAGCTGTGTTTCTCTCTGTCAAATAAATAAATAAAATCTTAAAAAATAAATAAAATAAAATATTTATTTATTTCAGAGAGAGACAGAGGGAGTGCATGTGAGTGGGGTGAGGGGCAGAGGGAGAGAAACTCTCAAGTAGACTCCCCACTGAGCTTGGAGCCCAATGCTGGGCTCCATATCACAACCCTGAGATCATGACCTGAACTGAAATCAAGAGTTGGACCCATAACTGACTGAGTCATCCTGGTGCTCTTAATTTATTATTCTTAATTTTTAATTAACTGACTTTAAAAACTACATATTTTGGTTTTTTCTTTCTTTTTGTAAAAATACAGTATGCAGAATTTTATTGAAAATAAGAAAAATCCATTACTTTGTTGTAGGAAAGGAAACTTGTATTATTCTCTGAAGTACTGTAACATTTTATTTTTAATAAATATGACACAGCTTTTAAAAGCTTTGGGAAACACTAAAGTATTCTTTAATTGTTTCATTTGTTTCTTATTGTGTATTATAATAGTACCTAAAACCATAGGTTTCTTGCAACTATTGGGAAATACATATGTATTTTCATAAACTGTTTCAAATGCACAACCTTATATATGTACTTGTTTTGTTTTTTCAAGAATGATTGAGTTTGACTATGTTTGAAATTGCTTGATAATTCAAAATTCTGTTACAGTTAGAATATCTTTTGTCTTTATTCACGCTAGTATTGGCATGCCTCTCTTCGATGTCTCTCTGAAGACATTCAGGACAGGAGCCTCAGAATGTGCCACTTTGGCATGTGGGTTATTTTGATCTGAAGGCACTTGAGAAATTTTTGTCCCTCCCCTTAACCATGCAGAAGAATCTAAATTGGGGGCTTTCCCAGCATACGGGTTATTAACAGATGAATTTTTATCTAAGTGACCCATCCATATGGTAGGGCAAACATCTAATTACCAAACAGCTGATCTTCTTAGTGGCCTGTGAAGTGCTTTCCTTTCAAGTTCCAGGCCCCACCCCCTTTTCCTTAGTTCTGAATGACATATATACCTCATTTTGCCTGTCTGTGAAATTTCCATATCTCTATGGGTTTCTCCTATGCATGCTACTAAATTTGATTTTCTCTTGTTACTGTATCATGGCAATTTGGCTAAAAGGTGAGATATGTTCTTCTTCATGTTGTTGTAGTTACAAGTCAAAGGCTTCAAATTTCTCTTAGTGTCCTCATCTCCCTTGTAGACTTTGGCCTTTGCTAAGTATTGCTTCTCTTGCGAAGTCTGCCTCTTACCACTCTTTCAGCTGTGTTCCACTATGATTAAACTGGAGTCCTGCTGTTATATTGGCAAATGTTTGAAAGAAGAGGATTATCCTATTGTCTTCTAATTAAATCACAGCCATGGTGGGTGTATGTCTCTGGGCTTCACACATTTTTCTTATTGTAGAGTTTTCTGTCTTTCCCCCTCTTTGGGATATATGAGGGCTAAATGGGGTTGGAGTGGGAGAAATACCCTTCTACATCTGTGGGACAAGTCTCTAGAAAGGTCTCTCCCTCGTGAAGAGTAGACTTTCACTCTGCAGAAGAACCTGCATCTGTATTAGCAGGATTATTCTTTTACTTCCCTCCAGAGTCATGAATAGACAGTTCTCAGTTCACCATGAATCGCAGGAGACAAATCCGCATAAGCACGAGCTCTTCCCTACACCAAGACGGCAGTCCTGCTACGTCTCTCATTCTCACATTAGTGCACACTCGGTCTCTGCTCTTCATCGACTTTGTCATGTAAGTGTCCCTGCCATGTATGGCTTCAGTGACTTCTGCTCTAGGTAAGCAGGTCCCAGCTAGACCTTTTTAAATCCACCTGTCTCCAAGTTTCGGAGACGTAGTTTGTCCTGTGACCAAGGTGGCAGTAATGACTCCCAAGCTCTTTTCAATACTGGAACTGAAACTGGAAGCAATTATGTAATATTTTTTTAAAGATTTTATTTATTTGGCAGAGAGAAATGCAGCCAGAGAGGGAACACAAGCAGGAGGAGTGAGAGAGGGAAAGCAGACTGCCGGGCAGGGAACCCGAGGTAGGACTCGATTCCGGGTCTCCGGGATCATGACCTGAGCCAAAGGCAGGCGCTTAACCAACTGAGCCACCCAGGCGCCCCAGCAATTATTAATTTTTATAACATTGACTAAGCAAAAGAAAACAGATTTGAAGGTGTTCTCTGGAGTTAGTGTGTCAGCTGTGGTGTTAGTCTTTATTACTGTATTAATCTTTAAGCACTGTTGTTTACAAAGTTAACGTGATACTCAGCTTAGCGATTTAGGCTTATATGTGCACTAATTTTCACCAGATGAAGATAAAATAAGTTCTGATGCATAAAGTGACTTTCGTCATGACCATAAAGCCTGTGAATGACACAAGTAGTCCTTAACTCTTCATTTAAAAATTAAAGGGATTTATTTTGTCCTTATGACAATATGTTGTTTCCCTGTTTAAGAAGTCCTAGGTGGAAGAAAAAAACATTAAAATAAAGGAAAATAAAAACACTAAGTGTAATTATAAAATGTTTAATTATAAAATGTTATTCCTGGAAAAACACAAGATACAAACTACCAACAGAATAAACATTTTGGAGGCTTGTGTATAACTTTCTAACCTCAAAAAAAGAAAAATAAAAAAAAATAAAAAGATAAATAAACTTTAGGTAGCAAAGCACATTCCAGCAGGTAAGTCAAACATGGAACTATCTTAAAAAATAATATTAACTCCCTACTCGACTTTTTGAAATCATGGATTGATGGAAAAGCTATTGAAATCACATTCATTTGAGGATCTATTCGTTACAGACTCCCAACAGTTGTTGTGTTTAAATCACCTGCTAAAATGGGCCTCTATCATTTTATAGTTGCACCACTGATTATAGACTTATCTCTCTATGGACAGAGAACAGCCGCCAGCTCCTTTAATAATCTTCTCTGAAAAAGTTAACCTGGGGCTTGTAAGGATCCCTGATAGTAGTGGATATAAAGGAAGGAGGGACACAGAGATCCCACTGGATGTCTGGTGTGATAATGAAAATAAGCCCGTGTTTCAACACTCTCATTCCTCCTCCCTCCCAAGTGGGTGACAAATTGAGAATGAAAATCTTCAAGTAATATAAAATAAGAGAGAAAATCAAAAACTCAATTTAAAGCACTATTATATCCAATTGAGGCACACTGGATTATATCAATGATTTCATTTTCTTTTTAAGACTCTGACAGGGAGGTCATATATCTTTACTACACCAGAAAGAAAAGGTGGAATATATTTTATCCTTTTAGACCATTCTGAAGTGAAGATACAATGGGGCAACTTACAATATTGGACCCTGCTGCTGATTTCATCTTTCTTTCCTTGAACGGACAACAAGGTAACTGATCTCTAGCTCAGTAGGTATAAAAAGAGTAGCAAAACAAACTTACTATGGAAAATAGTGTGTTTTGATACCCTGCTCTCATTTCTTTCTCTCATTTAAGAAACTGTAAGTGGTGAAAATAAAGATGTATATTTAATCACAAATTAACCCTTCTGTGTTAAAAAAAAAAAAGCCTGTACAATCAGCTGTGTTACATTATAAGGTATTATACATGTTCGTTTTTTTGGTTCACAATGCAATCGTCCTATAATATCCTATCTCTGTATACCAATTTTGTTTTGTTTTCTTCATTAACTGGAGGGCACACAACATAATACATTAATAGTGACTGATATTTTTTGAAATAGGGACTTCTTTTCATTTCAAAGTTCCCTCCAAATATTTTAAGATGTTCCAGGGTATGCTTCATAGCCCCAAAGCCTATATTACCAGCTACTGTAGTTTTTCTACTAGGTACCACTGCTGCATTTCTCTGTCTCTCTAAGTCCTTCACTTTCATACGTTTATATCACTACTTGCCATCATCACCCCACTACCACCATCAATGAACTGAAATTTATCAACAAATAATGACTTTTTTCTTACTTTTTCTTTTCCTAATATCTTTTTAAGAAATAGTGAAACAAGTCCTCAAACTGCCAGCATCTTAGAGAGTACAGGGGAAAAAGTTATTCCTAATTTAATTAATGGTCCTTTCTGTAGGAGCTATTCACTTAATTATGGAGATAGGCTAGACATAGTTCAGAGTGGAAGATAAGATGGTATATAAATGATCCTGTGCCTGCTGTGAAGTGTAAGATAGTTTTACTGGATAAAATTATATATGCTCAAGTTTTCCTGTAGCCTAAGTTCTCTTCCAGGAAGCTCTTCAGGAAATCCCATCCAGACACGTGCTATGTAGAGCCCTTTAATTCACCAGACAGGCACAATTTGGAATGTGCCACAGTAATGTCCCGATTAAATTTAATTATTAATTACCAAGATACATAAATGTCCTACATCCTTCAGCAAGAAGAAGGCTCAAAACCAATATAAAATAGTTGTATGTGAAATTGTGATGCAATAAATTTTATAAAATATTGAATTATAATATTTAACTCAGAAGGTTATTTTAAAAATATGAAAATAATTCTTATTTTAGTTTTAAACTAAAGTACTCTAATTTAGTGAATACAACCACAGTGTGTATTCCTAGAATTATAAGGAAGCTGTCATATGACAGTGTGAACTTTTGTGAAAGAAAAAAAATTTAGGAATGATTCTTAAAGAAAATTTTATACTGAAAATAATTCATAGTCTCAAGGAGCAGATTATTACTGACAATCATATTTTAATGGAAAATGCTACTTTTACATAAAGTAGGGAATTTATGTTTTCATTATAAATTAAAATATTGTTCTGATGTCTATTGACTTAGAAATATAGTAAAGAAATCAATACATTTCTGCAGTGTTTTCTTTTTTCATTTTTTTGTTTTTATGCCTGTCATAAGGACAAAAACACATTTTTCTTTAAAGAAATTTCCTCTAAAGAAATACCTTTAAATCCTCTAAAGAAACATATTCAGACACGATGGGAGCTCTGGGTTTCAGTTACACTTAGAATATGACATCCAGACGGTATGCATTAAGACTGCGTGTGGTCAAATTTGTGCTAATATCCTAAACGGTTCGGGATTTTATTTCAGGATAATATAGGAAATATATATTATCTATAATAAATATGATGGACACTATTGCAGTCAGAATTTATTTATTTGTTTGTTTGTTTGTTTGTTTGTTTCAGAATCTGCTGGATCAAGATTTGCTGTTTTGTGCCACAAAGCAAAATTTCCAGGGGCATCATAACCTTCCGACAAGTACAATTTTTATCAAATTCCTAAAAGACCAATAGAGAGGCTTTTATTTATTTATTTTTTTAAGATTTTATTTATTTGACAGAGAGAAACACAGCCAGAGAGGGAACACAAGCAGGAGGAATGAGAGAGGGAGAAGCAGGTTTCCCGCTGAGCAGGGAGCCAGAGGTGGGACTTGATCTGGGGTCTCTGGGATCATAATCTGAGTCAAAAGCTGTCCCCCAACCAACTGACCCACCCAGGCGCCCCTAGAAAGGCTTTTAAATGTATTTTGGGAATATATGTTGGACACCAAATATAGTTTTTAAAAACTGGGGGGACAATAATTATCAATACCAGATATTTACATTTTTTAAATTTTTTTTTAAATTTATTTGAGAGAGAGAGAGTGTGTGTGAGCACAAGCAGAGGGAGAGGCAGGCAGAGGGAGAAGCAGGCTCCCTGCAGAACAAGGACGCCAATGTGGGGCTCAGTTCTAGGATCCTGGGATCATGGCCTGAGCCAAATGCAGAAACGTAAATGATTGAGCCACCCAGGTGCCCCATACATGTTTCAAATTTTAAAGTAAGACTGTTAAATGTAAATATCTGGAATGTAGGAAGAGTAAAGGAAGACCACATATATATCTTCTAGTATTTTCATCCCTAGATCTAGAACTTTAAACCTTAGAATGGAGGTTGGGTTAGTGAAAAGAGAGTAGAAATAGGTTGAAAATAAGTCTAGAACAAGACTGTATGGAGGACTTTATACAATTATGCAACAAAGGCTATGTTTCATATCCGTGTTATCCAATACAATACTCACAGCTACATGTGGATATTAAGCATCTGAATTATGGTTATTATGATTGAGGAACTAAAATGTAACTTTAATTTTTAATAAACTTTTTGTTTCAGAATCATTTTAGATTTTTCAGGAAAAAAATGCAAATATAAGTCCAAAGTTTCCATATACATCACACTTAGTATTCCTTAGCATAGCATGTTATAGTTAATGAATTAATATTGCGATATCAAGGGGTGCACCTGGGTGGCTCAGTCATTAAGCATCTGCCTTAGGTTCAGGTCATGATCCCAGAATCCTGGGATCCATTCGACATTGGTCTCCCTGCTTGGAGGGAGGTCTGCTTCTCCCTCTCTCACTCCCCTTGCTTATGTTCCCTCTCTCGCTGTGTTTCTCGCTGTCAAATAAATAAATAAAATCTTTAAAAAATATATTGAGACATCAAGTCCACAATTTAACCAGATTTCCTTAGTGTGTTTACTTAATGATTCTTTCCAAGTACAAGATTCCATGCAAGGTACCACGCTGTACCATTATGTTCCCTTGTATTTCAGTTAGCTGTTAAAATTTCTCAGACTTTTCTTGTGTTGGGGAATCTAGACAGCTTTCAGGGTTCTTGACAAGTACTTCACAGAACATCCTTCAATTAGGATTTGTCTGCTATTTTACTCATGATTTAACTGAGGCTATGATTTTGCAATGAAAGACCACTGTAGTAAAATATGCTCATTATGTCATACCAAGGGTACATACATCAACATAACATCACTATTCATATTAAACTCGACCACCTGGTTGACACAGTATTTGTCAAATTTCTCCACCTTACACTTACTCCCCCTTGCCATTTGCATACCATCCTTTTTGGAAGGATGTCAAGATGTGTCACCTTCACTTAAGGTGTAAGGGTTTTCACTCCATCTCTTTGTCGGGGAAGCAGCTACACAAATAATTTGAAATATTTCTTCATGGTAGAATTATCTATCACTCCCCATTGATTTATTTGATCAATTATTTATTTTTTTATCAGTATGGACCTATGGATATTCATTTTATACTGTAGATTATAATTTGATAATATTTTATTTACTTCACTGCTAATTTTTCCTGATTTGGACATTGGAAGCTTTTTCACTTAACTTCTGTGTTCCTTTGACATAGTCCCATCATTTGTATTTTTTTTAAACACTTCACTCCTAGCACCAGAAAATGTTCATGGCTCATCTTTATATTTCCAGGTCTTTCTCAATGGAATCTTGGTTCTTTCTCTTGGATAATAGCATTAACATTTAAATTAGCTAAACATTCAAAATATTTTAGTCTGGGGGATGAGAAAGTGTTGAAGTTATCTCTTATTCCTTATAAAAGTAAAATTGATTAATTCTTTTCACATTTCTTGATTTAACTTTATTTGATATATCATCTTTTATAAAGAAGGAAAACAATACAAAACTTCAGTACCTTGTAAGAGGATATTTTCTCCCCCTTGGTCAAAGATAGGCCATGGGTCAGCATTAAATTCTTTGTTAGATGGTTCTCAAATTCAGCCTGAAATGACATTCTTTCAGGTTCTGCTGTATATCAGAATGATTTATTAATGTTGTTATAAAACTTATTAAACATTTATATTCTCACATGATAACATGATTTCAGGAAGGAATACATATATATTGCTGTGTGTATATACATATATATATATATATATATATATATATATATATATATATGCATATGAACAGTTTCTCATAAACAACCTGCCTTTTTAAATGTGACTTATAAAATTGTAATTCAGGAGAAAGTATCAAATGAAAAATGTATATTTCAGCAACGTACTATACCTGCTCTGAAATCAAATAGGGTTAATATATCAATCCAGAAATGCAGCACAAATCTCAACATCAGTGACATTCCCAAAATAAAAGTACGGTTTCTACTTAACTTGCCAGGAGCACTAATGGCTCCGCAATATCTAATGAACCTCTTTTCTTTCTCCCTTCTTCTCTATAACATTCTTTCACGGTCCACCTGTGCCTTATGTAGTAAATCCCTGTTCTGTGGTAAGCCTGAAGGTAGGGCACAGGCTCCGGAGACAGGGGAGGCTGAAAGATACCTATGCCGGCTAAATGTTTAACCCACCTGCTTCGAAAACATGAGTCTTTTAAACTGAACAGAACCTTTCATTTTATAACTACAAATAAGGTTAAAAACTATTATACTTAGAGAAGTAACACCGATTTTCAGTCTTTCTACCAAGAGGAATGTAATAGGTGGCTAGGTGATAACTGTTAAGACAGACTTTTAATTCACATTTTTGCCTAGAGCCATTCTAAAGATCATGAGGAGTGTGATTCAGTTATTTACTTACCTGTTAGTAAAAATCTTAGACTTTCTGCATTGCCAAAACAATCTCTGTCATACTAAAGCTTAATGTGAGCTCCTAACATGGGTCCAATTAAGTGAAGTGCTCCACAACCACCTGCATTTCTGTCAGTGTATGTGTCTCCAGGGGGTAGTCAGGAGCATATAATAATTCAGGAATGATTGCCTCAAAGGTCTTATTGGACTCATCCAGTTAACTCAGATAAAATACAGAGAAAATGAAAACCTTCTTGCTTGCTTCCTAACATTCAGCTCTTGTGTTTGGTTTCCTACTAGACATGTACTCTAAGTTTGTGGACAGAAATATGGATGATATTGGCCTAATAATTTACCTAGTTTCAAAGTTCCATAATTTTTTCCAGGGTTAAAATATACTGCTCCCCTTTTTCCCCCCAAATAAGGGCTCTTTTAAATTCTTAACTATAGCTGGTTGTTCCATGTAAGAAACAAGCAACGTGTGCATTCATTTGGGGGTAGGAAAGTTCCTTTCTTTTTCTTTTTTTTTTTTTAAGACTTATTTCTTTTGGAGAGAATGAGAGGTAGAGAGAGAGAGTGCACACAGGCCGGAGGGGCAGGGAGAAGAAGAGAGAATCTCAAACAGGCCTGTTCTGAGCACGTAGATCACAACCTGAGTGGAAACCAAGAGGCAGAGGCTTAACCAACTGTGCGACCAGGCATGCCAGGAGAGCTCCTTTAAACTCATCTTTGGCACTAAAAACAAACTAGAAGGGGATATTTATTTTACATGTTTACATTAAATGTTACCTGAATGGTTTAGAAACTGTCTGGAAGGATATAAGTGAAGAAAATAGATACATTGTTAACTTTCTCAATTCATCTTTGCTCTTTGGAAAATGAAACAGAATATAAATATGACCTTTTTGAATCAAGAAGCCATGATAGAATACAAAGAGTAAATTATATGATAAACTGTTGAACAGGGAAGAGTTACTGTGACCCCTGTATTTCTCTTTATCATATCCCCTCTGTGTTGTTCCCTCTGCCTAAACTGTCCTTCCTTAATTCTACGATCAGCCACCCGTAGCCATCATTTCTTGCTTCATCTCCAGCAAAAGCATCTTTCATTCAGCCTCCAGCCTATCCCAGCATGGCTCTACTTTACACTGGCCACAAAGCCCTCTCTTCAAACCAATAAACGCATGAATAAGCATATCTAATCCTTTACTGGGATCCCTCATTTTGGCAGATAACAGATGAAAAATAACAAACATATCGACATTTTATATTAGCTCATGTTTCCTTCAGGAAAGACATTTTAAAATATCATTTGAAAAATAAGTTGAAATGTCTCAGCTCCTTACATGAGGCCTGAGTAGTAGGACTCTAGCCTCATTCTTTAGCCTGTTCTTTCTCCAACATGACCTCTCACTTCCTTTATTACCCAAAGTTCTCCAGAGACAGAATTAATTGGAAGTGTATATTTCAACAGGAAGTGTGTTTTTAAATCTCACTTGTAGTTATTTTATTTTATTTTATTATTTTATTTTATTTTATTTTATTTTATTTTATTTTATTTTATTTTATTTTATTTTATTTTATTTTATTTATTTTAAGATTTTATTTATTTGACAGAGAGAAACACAGCCAGAGAGGGAACACAAGCAGGGGGAGTGAGAGAGGGAGAAGCAGGCTTCCCATCGAGCAGGGAGCCTGATGTGGAACTCCATCCCAGGTCTCCAGGATCATGACCTGAGCCGAAGGCAGTCACTCAACCAACTGAGCCATCTGGTGCCCTGTAGTTATTTTATATATATAAATATTTTAATATTAGGATATTTATAATATATATAGTAACAGAGAAAGAGAGAGAATGAGAGATTTAAAGAGATTTATTATAAGGAATTGACTCACATGATTATGTGATTGTGTCTGGGGACCCTAGGAGAGCTTATGTGTAGTACTAGTGTGATCCGAATGTCTGAAGAGTGTTGATGATCTAAGTTTCACTCTGAAAGCCAGGAGGCTCAAGACACAAGAAAAAACAATGTCTAAGTAGGAGTTTGAAGGCTGGAGAAGAGCAATGTCCCAGCCTAAGCAATAACATAGACATTTCCTCATTACCTTTTTGTTCTATTCAGGTCCTCAATTGACTGTATGAGGCCCAGTCACATTAGGGAGAGCAACTGGCTTTATTTGGTCTACTGATTCAAATGTTAATCCAAGAATACCCTCACAGACACACATATTTTGCTACATGGCTGGGTATCCTGTGGTCCAGCCTGGTTGACATACAAAATTTACCATCATACCTTCTCTCACTCTATTGATGAGCCACATGAATGGTCCTCAGGTCCTGTATTTGCCTTGTTTTCTATCCTCTGCTATGACTTTGCATGAGTTTCTCCCTTTGAATGAAATGACTTCCCTTTATTTATTTATTTATTTATTTATTTATTTACTTACTTACTTACTTACTTATTTTTGAAATGACTTCCCGTTTTGTCTTTGACTATTGCTATCCTATTTATCCTCAAGATCTACTTTACAGCCATGTTAGAGAGGAGACTACATGAACTGACCTAGGCAAAATGAATTCCCGATGCTATTTTTCAGGAATACAAGTTTGTTCCTCTTTTTGCTACATGAATATGACTATCAGGGCAAAGCAAATTCTCTGTCTTCCTCACTTTTCTGTGAATTCAGGGTAGTGGCTGTCAAACAAGGATGTTATCCACCCTACCATCATGGGATATTTGTTCATATTTGCAGATAGTTTGGGTTGTCATAATTGGGGAAGGGAATGCTAATGCGATATAACATATAGAAGCCAGAGTGTGGCCAGCCGAACAATGGTGCACAAGATACTCCTCCACAACAAAGACTTGTCCAGCCAAGGTCTCTTGGGCACTGTTAGATAATCTAAACAGGCTGTCTTTGCTGTAAGGAGATAGCTGTTTGGTATGGTATAGAATGATTAGCATTGCCTCCGGTTTCTACCCACCAGATGACAGTAACAGCTCTTCCTCCCTCATGAAAGCAAAACTTTTTCCCGACGTTGAAAGTGTCCCCTGAGTGGCAAAATTTCTCTACTAAAGTTGAGAAATAAAACAAAGCAATATCAAAAATCCACAACAACTATGGAAAAGCCAAACTTGTAGAAATGGAGAGTAAAAGGATGACTCTCAGGGCTTGGCAGCGGTAAGGAGTGGGTGAGAGGGAGGGGGAATGGGCAAACATATTTTCAGTTGTTTAGTTTTGGGATCTAATATATAGCATTGTGAGTATAGATAACAATACTGTACTATAGATTTAAATGTTTCAGAGATTTTAAATGCTTTCAGACAAAAACATGGTGATTATGTGAAGTGTTGGAGGTGTTAACTCACACTACAGTGGTAATTGCATTTGCAATACGTAAGTGTACCAAATCGATGCATACACCTTAAAGTTACTCAGTAAAAGTGCGGGGCAAAAGAACACATATTGTGCATAAGAGCACCTGGTTAGGCAAGATGATGAAAGGCTTTAGAAAATGAACGCTGGAATCCTAGAGTCCTGGGCTTGAATCCTCTCTGCATTTAGTGCAAGGAACAATGAGCCATAGTTGACCTCCTCAAACTCTGGTTTTCATCTGTGAGCTGATGGCCTAGTAGTTGGGATAATTAAATGAGTTAATATATAGTGTCTGGTAAGTAGTATGTGCTCAATAACTGTAGCTATCTTGATTGGTTAAGGGAAATGCTACCATAAAAGCAGGTTATTTACCTTATAAATACGCTTATTCACTTCATTCCAGTACATTTATAAAACTCAAAATTTGCACCAAATATCACAGCACAGAAGTACTGTCTGGATTATATTTCATTGTTTCATGTGTGATTTTGGCTCCCTTGAATACATGGATTGCATTTTTGCTTTCACCCATAGTATAGGCTGTAATAAATATTTGTTGAATTGAAACTAACAAGAAAAAAATATCACCACTTAAAAAAAATTGAGTGTAGCTGTTATACGTCAAAATAATTCTTCTTTGTCTGTCTCACCCTATTACCATTATGAGTAATTTTCTTTTTATCAATATTAAGTGCATAGAGACGCAGCATATAAAATAACAATCTAGAGGGCCATGGCATACTGCTACAATACTATGATGTAATGCAGTGAAAGATGAAATTTGAGACATAGATGTCTGTAGGAGGTCCAGAAGTTACAGAGAAATGATTCCAGTTGTACGGACCACAATCACAGGATTAAGGGAAAGCAATTGTCACTTGCACTCTGTGCTTATAACAAGAGTCAGAATGTGCCAGATGCACAGCTTGTCTGCAGCTGCTGTCATTTGAATCTTTTGTACAACATCCATTTTCTCTCCCAACTGTGCGGGATTTATAAGTGCAGAGTGTTGATCAGAATCACTTTTGTGTAGAGAATTCTTGTATAATAGCTCTTAGATTTAAACCATGCTTAAGAAAACATAGCCCAGAAATAATTCCACACATACTGCTTAAGCTAGCACAGATGCCTATGTTGGATTTAGTTGGATACAACGTTAAAGTGCTGATTAGGTTAGGCTATGGGCATTTCCAACTGGAGCTGGAAAACTTATGAATTGCTAAAATGCCACTTTTGGTATAAATGTGCATTTTGAATACAGGCTTTATATGAATATTAGAAGGTCAATCTCTAACACTATATATTAGATCTGCAACATGCTTTTACTGGACAATATTAGGTAGACTATATGATTGAAGAAATATTAATGTACTATATATAACATATTTCAGGACCAAAGGCTGTAAAAATGACCTGCTATATTTGTTATTATCATATTTGTAGATATATATCATTTTTGTTACATTAAAGATTAAAAAATTACTTTAAATTTTCAGACTAAAATTATGTTTCCCATAAATAAGCAACTCATCTATTTCACTTTGATTTTTTTCTCCATACCCAGGCAAACAGATCAAAAGAATATTAAAAATATTAATTTGCAGTTTGATCAACTTTGATAAGTGCTTGCTCCAACTAAAGCCAACTCCAAATCTTTTATTCAGATTAAGTTTAGTATTTTCTATTCTTTTTTTCATATTCCATGAGACTTACTTTAATCAGGAAATAATCAAATCTATATACAGTCTAGACACAGTAAAAAGGTCTCAGTCCATCTGGGGTGGGAATGGCAGTTGGGCCAGGAAAGCATCCAACATGGCACCTGGAAAGAGGGACTGGGCATTTTTTAGCAGCACTGAGGGCAGGACAAAGCAAAAGGATGCTTTTGAGTGTAGGGCAGGAAGACCATTGCCTGGCAGGCTGAGCCTGTCTGCTTGTCCCCACAAGGCAGGCAGAGACACTGAGAATACTCATGTGGCCAGCTTTCCCCAGAAGAAGTCAACACTCATTCTGGATTCCATGTCAGCAAGTTCAAATCTTCACAGTGTTGTCCAAAGTCCTTGAGAAACGCTAGACCTGGTACAAGTTCACAGTCACATTGCCCTAGTAACACAGTAGCTTCTGAGTACAAATGATATTGTTCCTAATTTAGATACTGAGGGACTGGTCATAGCAGGGGATGAAAACTTTGATCTGGTAGAGCATGAAGAGCATACATAGTGCTTATGGACAGTCAGGGTCCACACTTGCTCCTTAAACTCCATGTCCCCTACATGAATGAGTTCTAGGTGCCATAGACAGTATAGTGTTTTACCACATGGATAGAATAGATGTTACCATCATATGAGCCATCATGGCCTCCAGTGTCTTCTGGCATTTACAGTTGGTACATGTGTCTAACACATTGATGATCTTGTTGAGAAGCCACTTAAAATCAGGTCACCTGTGGAATGGAAGCAAAGGCACCAGACAGGGCCCTCATAGCCCAGGAAGATTCCTTTGCACTGAAGATCTGCAGATGGTCGTGGGATTCTTAGGATTCCCATGTTTAGGCCCACATTGAGGCAGGACAGCTGGTCAGTCAACATGGACACATCTGAAACTCCTTGAGGCCCTTGCTGAGCTTACTGGTTTTCAAAACGGATAAGTTTGCTTAATCTTGATGCTCTTCACCAGCTTCTCCTAGAGCTTGCCCAACATAGAGCTCAGGGAAGCAACTCCTGGCTTTTCTACATCAGTACCATGTGCACTTCTGGAAGTGGTATTCTGTCTGCTGCAGGAAATCCTTCAGGCCTTGGAAGTAGCAAGTCTCCAGGTATGTCTCATATGTGTCCTGGTTCCTGGTAAACCATGTGCCTGTACTTGGGGTGGCAACACTCAATTTCACACTTCTTGAGGTGGGGTTCCAGGTTAATCTTCAGGAGAGATAGGCAGCTGGGGTTTGGGGACACTGCACAGGTCTGTAGTCACAGATGCCTTTGTGCTCCTTCCAGGAACTGAGCTTACTGAATGAAGAGCTCCTTGCTCTGCTCCACCACAAGAATGTTGTTCACTACCACCACCAGCTTGGCATTGCCCACAGGACACTTTGCTATCTGCAAGGCTCATCTTTGAGAGAATGTGTGTCCATACATGTTGCCACAGGGTCCTTGAACACACTGAAGTACAGCCGGTACACTGCTTCCTCAAGGGCTACTCTGCAAACACCAGTGGCTCCTGTTCTTCCTCTGCCTTGGGCAGTGAGAAAGTGGAGTGAAGGGATATGCTGGACTCAGTGCCACAAGGAGACTTAGCAGAATCTGAATGGCAAGGGTGCTGAGAGTGGGGCATGCTGTCCTCCTCATCCCATGGAGAATAGGCAAGTGTGCTTTTGTACATGTGGGTCCCATCAGCTTTCCAGATGGTGCAGACAGCCAAAAAGGCAGCTTGAAGGTTATTTCCATTCTGGTCCTAGTGGCAATGTCCGGGGTGGAAAGGTTCAGAGGTCCCTCAGAGAAGCAGTTGCAGTGGGCACTCTTGCCTGGGCTTATGCCTTAGAGAGGCATCTAGAGTCCTCAGGTGATGTGTTCCCTGGCCCCCTACCTGGGCTGAGGCTAGAGCAACACATTCTCCCTTCTCGTGCCCACTGGCCACTGGCCACTAACAATACTTAGAGTCTTCTAACTGGTTCCTCCCTCCATAATATACTTATATACTGTTCAATTCCTGTTTCCTTTGATAATTACCTATTACAGATGGGTTTCAAAATACTGTGTACTGCTCTTTAATTCTGGCTGCTAGAATTGCTCAGTTTATGTGTATGAACTAATGATTTCTTCTTCTGGTCCAACAGATTTAGAACTAAAATCACACTGTGCCCTCAGATTCTTAGAGTAATCCCAACAATACAGTCAGATATCTATAATGAAAAGCTATGGATTAAATGTATCCAGGTGACCTTCTTGCTGAAATAGCATATTAAGTGAAGGTGAGTGCATTGGTAGAGGGTACAGCAAAGGAAGTCTTGGGGATAGTAATGTTTCACAAACAATCTTTGTTCTCTGATGCATAAAAGCCAGCTTTTAATTTGAAATATAATGGACAACATAAAGTGTATATTTTCACTTCTAATTACTTTTCTAAATTACTCAAGTGAGTTGACTTTTGAAGATCACCATCCCACTATACAGTTTTCCAGAAAAAAGCCAGTAATCTTCTTAATTCCAAGCACTATTCTATAACAAAGAAGTTATTTGAAACATTCAACATAGATTTTAATCTAAAAATGTGAAAACATAGTCTCTATTGTATATCCCATCATATATGCTTTTTGTTGTTTATAGTCAGCTTAATGGGTCTCTATGTAACTCTAAGGTTTTTATCTTTACCATGCAAGATGCCAGCAGAGATAATGTTTATCTGCTTTGAGTTCCCATTCCAAGTTCAAGAGAAACTATGGCGTTAGCAATGAGCATGTATCTGTTCCTTTATGATTCACTGTGTTTGGGGGAGTTAGGGAGAGGTAATATAATCCCAATTGGTGTCAGTCTGTCTTTCTGGATGGCAGTACTTTTCACAGTAAAGAGGGACACTGGCAACTGTCTTGACAAGACAAAAATATCTAATGAAAGAGAGTATGCACTTTATATTAAAAACATTAGTTACATTATATTTATCAGCAGCACATTGGAATATATTTGATTGATAAATGTAAGAATATTTCTGATCAAAGATGATACAGATAAAATTTGATAGCAATGTTGAGAAACAAACACTGATAATGATGATTAGCAGCAGTAACTGATGTCAGAATGTAGTACCTGAGTTCAGAGACAAGGAGGTTGGTGGTTCCAAGGAAAAACAGAAGTGGTCTATTGTTTTGTGCACTCTTCCAATTAGACTGATTCCAAGAAGAGTGAATCTATTGCTCGTAGTCATAACTGCTGTGTTTTTGAGTGAAATAACTATTTTTAATAATGCCCCGTTACATACACATCAAACAAAGTATTCTTTTCTGGAAGATGATCAAATTTCAGAGTTATTCTCATTACATTCCAGACATATTTTTGATTTATACATATCCAACTAATCAAGAAAGTACAAAGACATGTAATTTGCTAGAATTACTCTTTTAATGATTTAAGTTTTATTCATCAGATTCTCTAGCAATGTAAAAATAATTTCAAAATAATGATTCTTTATATATTTTATTAACGGTCTTGTAGCTTAGTTTTTCTTTTTTTTAAATTTTACTTTCTTTGAGTGAAAACTTAGATACATTAGCCTAAAATGAAAAACAGAAATAATGATCTTTGAGGTCACATTTCAATAAGTGATTGTCAGATTTTCTCATCAAGTTTTATTCTAGAACCTCTCTGTTCCTCTCTGTTATCTGTCAAATAACGAATTATTTGACAATAGTGATAAATAAAGATGTATAACTAGCTAATGATTTGATCATTTTAATATATGTTTTTCCCCCTAGGACTAGAATTTTTTTTTTCCTAGAATCAAGCTAAGGAACCAAGGTTCTGAAATGATTAATAAACATTGCCTTTCATTTAAATATTACCTCTATACATATTTAAATGACATAAAACTCGATTTTCTAAATATAAAATGTTTTAAAATATTAATAAAATTATATTTAAATATACTGACTTTATCCTTGTTAACTATTTTGATAACATTTGTTTAAATAAACATTTTTGCTAACACAGTATTATCACACATGGACTCATAATACATTCATCCAAAAAAGAATTTACAGATAGTATGACCAAGCTCACCATCTAACAGATGAAAAAAGTGACATCCAGAAAGGTCATGAGAAATTTATAGACAGAAGCCAGATGTGTTGACTTCCTGTCAAATACATCTTCTGTTATACATATTGCTGCTTCATGAGTCACCACTTTTCATCAAGATGAAATGCCATGAAAACCCAATAGTGAAGATACTTAACCATTCTATTATATTTGATTGATGATTTAGGGGGCCCATAAACATTTGCAACATCCCTGGGTCATAGCTCTAAATACTAATATGTGAGTGGGTGTAATTCTATAGATAAATTGTTGTTTGGCAATATAGTTTGGAATGTCAGTAGAACAATAGTTTACTTCACCAAGACAATTACAACTATTTTTCCTCTTGTTTCATAGTTTACTACACTCTATAGTTTATAGTACTTGAAATAGAACCTGTGTTTATTCTTACATGTTTTCCTTACTTTTGGATGGTTTTTAGGTTTCTTATAGCAACATTATACTGTTGCCTTCAAAGTGGTGGCTTACTCTTACTTCCCTTGCTTGAAAGCCGATCGTCCCCTCTTCTTATACAAATCATAGAACTAGAATAGTAATCCTTCTGTCTATTGTGTAATATATATACTCCTCTTTAAAAAATGTCTTTGTTTTGAATGGCAAAGATAACAATAACCTTTCTCAAGGGATTAGTATGAGGATCACATTGAATCACAGTTATAAAGAGTAAAGTATTACTTGGTCTGAGACGATAACAACATTCAATGCCTCTCTGTCACCAGACCTAAGTAAGATGAATGAGAGTAGCATGAGGAAATACATAAGATTCTGTTTGCCCAAAAAGTGGCCAGTGAGGAAATCCTCTGACATATCTCAAATAAATCTTTTTAATTTAGGTTATAATACATACAATTTTCTCATTCAGTAACTCAAATTTGCATCCTAAATTAAAATTCTCCATACAATGAAACATAGTTATTACTTGATGAAAAGGAAGTCTGAAAACCTCAGCAAAAATGAAGGGCATTTTCAGTGACCTTCACCACTATTTATGGAATTTGTCTACTGGGTACCCATTAAATTTTTGACCATGGAATGTTTCCTATCTTGGATTCTTCAGCATCCTGCACATCACCAAAGGAATGTCATGTGACCAATATAATTAAAGCAGAGTATACTGAGATTTTTAATTTATGTATCAATAGATGCCCCAGTATAATACAATATAAATAAGAACTATAATCATGACCAAAGATTGCCTAAGTTTTTAAAAAGGGAAAAAAACTTTTTCCTGAAATAGCATTGTTGTATTTTAAATAGAGAGTCAGTTATTATTCCTTAATTTATATTTCTATTTCCTTTCTAAAGACTCACCAACACCTGCTAAGATGCTGGGCTCTTAAAGAAAGCTCAAAAAGCAGACTTCTTTTATGATTACTATTATTAGCTATATTGTTTCTGAAATTGGAGAAAAATCAAAGAAGAATATATGAGCCCCAAATTAAAGAGACTGCTAAAAGCCACACACTAAAATACTTAGTATGAAATTTAAATATTTATATGCTACAGGATTCTTTTGAATAATAATTATCACAACCTTGAGTGCAGTGCTAATGTATCTAAAATTGTTTTCATTGCCTGAATAGCTGCAGGGAATGTGTGAGAAAAAATAAATAAATAAACAGGCATTAGCTCTAGAATCTCTAAGCAAATAATAAAGGTAAATCAGTCATCATTCTAATTTCAAATGCTTCACAAATTATAAAATATAAAATTAAATATGTCAATTAAATATACATTTGTTTTATTTTCCATATCTGTTCTAGAACTTCATGCATGTTTGTGCATGTTTGTGCATACATGTCCACACATGTACGTGTGTGTATTGGTGAATTTGGCACATGTATGTTTGCTGACTGCTTATGTAATAAATTCCTAAGGCAGTTTAGGATTACTGTATTTGGAGCCTAATTATGTTACTTAAAGCTATTATTACATAATCTGTAGCAAATGAGGTTGGTGCCCTCCCCACTGCCTCCATAGCTTCTTTACTGGGCAGCAGGGCCCATCTTTCAGCTACTGTGGCTATTGACGGATAGTTGCTCTGTGTTGCAGTCTTACCCTGAGAAATGGTTTTGGCTAAATTGAGTCACCTAAACCCACCAGAAATCTCAGCTTTTGGCTCTCCGCTTAGCATGCATAAAACCAAAGACTGAAAAATATGGAGGTATAGAAAGCTAGCCACCATCCCTCAAGGTCTGACAACTTCAGCTTGCAGTTCATGCTCCTTGTTGGTTCAGATTGAAGCTGGAGATCCACCTAAATCAAATCTTTGTCTAGCCTTTTATCTGCTTAATCACAGCTTGTTTTACCAACAGAGTTCCATCGCTGTATGATTTTCCCAATAATCCTTTTAGCCTCTGCTTCTGGGGAAACTGAACCTGGAAACAATTCAGCTACCGCTGTGTGCAATATGATGACAGCCAAAATTAGATGTTTTGAGAAGTCAGTGCTTGCAAACTTTTGTTTAGTTATTACTTAATGATCTAACGAGGTCCTAAGGAAGCTTATGATTATGGAAAGTTTATGAGAACAATCCCCATAGGTCTCTCATCTTGAATCACTTTTCTTTAGGACTGTCTTTTATTATTATTAATACTTTATTTTTTAGAACAGTTTTAGGTTCCCAGCTGAACTGGGAAGATACAGAGATTTCCCAAATACTCCCTACCGCCACATATGCACACCCTCTCCCATTATCAATACTCTTCAACTGGAGGCTTTTCAGATTGGTTCTTTCCCTTACTAATGTGCCTTTAACATTCCTTCATGTCTTTTCACGGCTTGATAGCTAATTTCATTTTAGTGCTGAATAATGTCCCATTGTCTGGATGTATCATAGTGTATTTCTTCATTTGCCTACTAAAGGACATCTTGGTGCTTCCTCATTTTGGCAATTATGATTAAAGCTGCTATACACATCCATACACAGGATTTGTGTGGGCATACATTTTCAAATTCTTTGGGAGTTAACTAGGAGCATGATTACTGTATCATATAGTAAGAGTATGTTTGGATTTATAAGAAATTGCCAAACTATCTTCCAGAGTGCCTGTACGGTTTTTCATTCACAACAACGAGTGGGAGTCCCTGCTCTTCTACATCCTGGTCAGCATTTTATGTGGTCAATGTTCTGGATTTTGACCATTTTAATATGTATGTAGTGGTATTTCATCATTGATATAATTTGCATTTCTTTGATGACATATCAGGGAGAGCATCTTTTCATATGTTTACTTGCCATCCGTGTATCTTCTTTTGTGAGGTGTTTGTGAAATCCTTGTCCTATTGTTTGTTTGTTTTCTTATTGTGAAGCTTTAAATGTCCTTTTATTAATGTTTTGGATGACAGTTTATCTGATATGTCTTTTAAATTATCTTTTCCCAGTTGGTGGCTTGCCTTATTCTCTTGGCATTGTTTTTCACAGAAGTTTTTGATTTTACCGAAGTCCACCTTATCGATTATTTCTTTCATGAATCATGCCTTGTGTCAAAAATGTCATCTAGATTTTCACCTATGCTATCTTTCAGGAATTTCATAGTTTTATATTTTACATTTAGGTCTGTAATTCCTTTTTTGAAGATTTATTTATTTGCTTGAGAGAGAGAGAGAGAGAGAGAGAGAGAGAGAGAAAGGGGATGGGGAGAGGGAGAATCCCAAGCAGACTTCCCGTTGACCACAGGGCCTGATGCAGGGCTCCATCCCCAGACCGACCCTGATCATGACCTTGAGATCATGACCTGAGCTGAAATCAGATGCTTAACTGACTAGGCCACCCAAGTGCCCCAGTCTGTAATTCACTTTGATAATTTTTGTGAAGGGTATAAATTTTATACCTAGATATATTCCATATTTTTTTTTAAAATATTTTATTTATTTGACAGAGGGAAACACAGCTAGAGAGAGAACACAAGCAAGGGGAGTGAGAGAGGGAGAAGCAGGCTTCATGCTGAGCAGAGAGCCCAATGCCAGGTTCAATCCTGGGAATCTGGGATCATGATCTGAGCCAAAGGCAGACATTTAACAACTGAGCCACCCAGGCACCCCATATATCTCCATATTTTTATATAATTCTACACCTCCGACCAGGGAGTCTCCTCTATCCGGGCTAGCATCTATAAATAAGATAGTTATAGGGAATACTCTTCCATGTTTTAGATATTAAGCTTCTTTAGAACCTCCTCAGACTATGAGATAACAAAACAATGAAATAAGGTAAAATATTAGATCTTTCACAGTTCTTTACAAGAAGTAGCCCCAGACATATAAATATATACCATCTAACAAAGATGTATAAAGGGATTTCAAATTTATTAATAATGTACATGAAGTTTCTTGTTTGATATATTGAACTCTAGAGATTTCTTATCCTCATTCCAGCAGGATATGAAATAACCAAGTCTCTAAGTCACATGAATTTAGACTCTACTTTATGCACATTTTTTTTACAAGTATATTGGCCAAGCAGGTAATTATACAATGCATATAATTGTGACATTAGATTCTACCTACATTTTTCGCTGAGTGAAAATTATATCCCTCATTTGAATTTGAGGATTTTGTTTCGTTTTGTTTTGTTTTTTGACAACTGGGACAACATGTTTTTTTTTGTTTTTTTGTTTTTTTTTTAAGATACAAACAAGTTTTAAAACAGTTTTTTAAGAACATTTAAAGCTTTTCATTAAAATCAGAAAAAACATGATGAGAGCAGAATATGTTAACTTTAATCTGTTGCTGGTCAGAAGGTTATACTGAGTTTTCTCACAGATGATTTTAAATAAAGATTTAATCATTCTGTCTTCCTAATATTTTAGAAACTGCAAGGCTCTTAGAGGAAAATTTACTCAAGACACGTGAAGTCGTTAGCTCTGAGGTTTTACTCCTGAGGCAACCTGAGGCAATGTAGTCATACTCACTGTGTGTAAGGGAAATAAACTATATTAAAATGAATCTAAGGTCATGTCCAGCTATAGCATTCTGTGTTGAATCCAAGACCTTAATTGCCAATTATAGCATTGTTTTAATGAAGAAGTATGGCACATTTACAGCTGATTTGAATGACTACAAGTACATGCTGATATCACATGTAAAATTAAATTTAATATAGTTGGTAATTATGAGCTGTGCATGATAGAAGATTTATAAATTAAAATAGAAATGATGACCAAACATATACCTAAGGACAAACAATAGAAAAGGATCCTAGACAGAATTTACATAGGCATAAGTATATGAAGTCTGGCATGTCTAAGAACTACAAGTAGTTTAGTATCACTGAAACAAAGTTAAGAAAGAGCTGAGAAGGATTTTTAACATATTGGGCAGAGACCATGCCATGAACATTCAATGGAAAATAGTTTAATTTTTATTGTGTCAGCAATAGGTAGCCATTGAGGATTTTGAGGAGGTTAGAGACAATTTCTTACTTTCAGTCCTTGCTAGCGAAAGACGGAAGACAGTAGGATGGAGGAACAATTCTCTAGAGTATAGGATGATTCCCCAGCTGAGTGTGACCTAAAGAGCACAGATTATAATCTTTCCCACCAGTTAGCCTCCTGGACTCTTGCTATAGGAGGAACTTGGACACAATCTCACAGCATGTGGTAAATCCAGGGTACTGTTTTCTACTAATTTTCCATATCTGGTATATATAGATAACCTATTATCTCTTTCTCCTTTATTTCTTAAATTTGGTAGGAGCTATTAAGGCCTTATATAAATGAGTTATTTGGCATGGTTTTTAACTCCTTGGAGACAAAAATGCTAAACAGTAATAGTCTACCCAGAACAGAGTCTTTTTCTGTGTGTACTTTATAAGTCACTTTGAAACAGCCTTTAAATCATTTGCTAAAGACTCAATGATAGATAATGCCTAAGACTGAGGTTCCTGTTTTATATAAGACCCAAACTAATACTAGCCTTTTGAATACTATATTAAGATTTGTAAAGGCTCTGCTTCCAGTGGCAGGCTCTGGGGAAGGGGAGGCAGGCACTGTATCTGGATGCAAAGGTGGCAGGCACCCCAAGAAGCAGGCCAAGGAGATGGATGAGATCAGGCTATCAAGCAGGAAAAGGAGCACAGTAAAAACAGGAGAAAGAGGAGCAGAAGAAACTGGCGGAGTTGAGAGCAAAGGTCATGTGGAAGGGCCCTCTGGCCATAGGTGGAATCAAGGGATCTGGTAAAAAAGTAAGCTCTTCCTTGTGCCTGAGGAGAGGGTGATCCTTAATTCCGTTCCTGTTTAAACATCTGGATTCCCTGTCACAGCATCTGTTGGTACCTATAGCTAGAATGAAGTGTTGTCTTAGATCATGTTGTAAACTTTTGTTAAAAAAAATAGGAAGAAAGAAAAAAAGAAAAAGCAATCAATTCTAAAAAGATTTTTAAAAATCTGTAACTTTTGATGATATAATGCTCATTTGTAAACATTCCTTAAAAAATTCTGCTTACTAATAATAACCCAAATACAGATTATAAATAGAATTTAAACTACTTCAGTGAAAGGAATCAGGGAGGCATTAAGTGTTAATCTTGTATCTTCTTTGTGTCCTTATTTTAAAAACTTGATTACATTATTATATTGATTACATCATTTAAATTGGTGTTATCTAAGCATCACCAGTTGTAGGGCACGAGTACAAGTTTGAAATCCCAGGTTCCAACTCAAACTCAATGAGTCAGTAACTCCTGGGGAAGAGTCTTAAAAGCAGATTTATAAATATAATTTATTTAAGTCTTAAGAACAGTCTCATTCATCATTTACAAAGGGTACAGGGTAACACTGGAGCACATCAAAGAAGCTAATGAATAACATTTCCTTACATTCTTTGCTTATAATTTACAAGAGGGTAAATGATGGAAATAGGAATAGTCATAAAAGCAAAGAGAATGATATGTATGTGGTTTGAATGAGGTATGAGGGACAAAGATGAAATAGTGAATCGCAAATTGCACAATCACCTGTCCCCAGATTCCCAAGCAGGTAACAATGACATTTTTTCTGAAGGAAAGTATCGATCGAGGTTATGGATGGCAGTAATAAATATCACTGAGTCAAGAAGCAATCGCTAAAGGCATCTTTTATTCCCCTTGCTCAGTTGACATGATCCACTAAAAGCCAAGAACCAGTTGTTCAGCCCCTCAATAATTTTGTAGTCAAGGTCATATTTTTTCCAGGGTGTTTAGTGTTATGGTTTGTGAGACAGAAATAGAAGCCTTTCTAAACTTGTAATAGATTATGTGTACTGCACTGATGGACCGCATCTATCTGTCACTGCGTCTTAAGGAAAAGAGATTATTTTGACAGGATCTCTTCTTTTAAATTCTGGTTGAATGTGGCCCAGGAGCATGTCTATGCAATTTGTGGTGAATGACTTACTGTATATTTCTAAATAGAAAGATGTGATCACACTTAAGGGTTCATGTTCTGCAGGTGATCTTTTGTTAGGTTGTACTTTTACTTCTTGATCTCATAAATGGTGACTATGAGTACCTGCCTCAAGTGCCTTGAAATAATCATTTTCAGGATTGCTGTGGGTTTTCTTTTTTTGTAAATAAATTTGTTTAACTCTTGACACCCATATTTATTTTGTTCCTATTGTACAGAATAAAATTTTAAAATTTTGCTGGCTTTAAGAGTTGCCTTAGCCAGCATTGTAAAAACACAGAATTATGAGAGATCTCTCTTTTAAATTACATTTTGGCATAAGAAAGAGGAAGGAAGAACAGAACTTATATTGGTGTTATCACAGATTTATATAAAGATTCCTCACTGTTGGAGACAACCGAAAATTTTAATAAGTTGGTAATCTGTGGAAGTGTGGTAGTAGGGTGTTTTATATCTATCATCTGTCCAGCAGATAGAAGACAAACCACAACAGATGGAGAGCCAGGATCTGTGAAAAATTCCTGAGTAGTCTGTAGGTAATACTTAATAGAAGTAATATTTAGAGAAAGAGAAATCAAGGCTTTAAATTGATAGCAATATTCATTATGAGCCATAAAAGTTTCTTTCTTTGAAAATTTTACTCTATAGATTATGAATTTTAGTTTCTTATAAAAAGCAAATGAAATTAATCTTGTACTGTTAGGACTCTAAAGAGTTAATTCATTTTACAAAAACAGTACCACAACCCTGCCTGAATCAAGTCACCATTATCACCAACCAGGCAACAGCCCCCAGAGGTGGAATGAAGCATCTGAGAATTTTAAAGCCTGACCCTCGCTATCTCTGAAACACAGACATTATTAGAGATGGAAATATTATGCGTTTCTACCCGTCCTCAAGGTTATTTGTATTTCCGTGTTAATATGTTGTCTACTGATGTTATAATTATCACCTTTTGGCTTAATAAAACTGCGACCTTGTTTTCAGCTAAATCCTATCATTTTTCTCCCTTATTTCAAAATCGGGCAAACCGTTTCAGTTGATCAAGTCCCTGGATGTTAAAAAGAGCTAAGTTTATCAAAATAAAAGTAAATTTCGGAAACGACTCTAAAGCTAAGCATGCTGAGTCAGTCCTTACCTCATCATAGAGATCCACAATTATAAGAAAAGAAAGTGAAAGAAAACTGTTTAAGTGCTGTGTGTGTGTATGGGGGGGGGGGGAGTGGGTAATGTGGCTTACTATATTCCACCACTACTATCGTCCTTCTGGAATGATCTGGAATGTCTTATCCCCGCTGGAGGTGTGTATGGAACTATGGGTTTTGTTTTTATTATTTTTGTTTAACTTGTTTAAAGGTATTTTTATATTCAGCACAAAAGTAAGAACAGAATGGATGTATAAGTCATAACTGTACCAGTATATCAACAAGTACATAACTACAGGATCAATGTACATTTGTGAACTTCCTTCACTGTTGATGCAGGTTTGTTCAGCATGCACTCCACCTGGCCCTCAAAGACCAACCCATGCACCCCGCCCCCTGGTCACCTAGTTTTCAGGTGGATTAGTTACTGTCACTTCAGGAATTTGTGGCCCCCCTAGAATGCATAGCATCTTACTGGGACCACTGCTTTCACACAGGGCTGTTTCTTGTTTCAAAGCTGAGGGTGTTTACGTTGTTTCTCTACCTGGTGATTGACACAGATGTGAGGAATCCTAATGGCTTGATTATCCCTTATTATAACCAAATCTTGTACCATTTGGGCCATGTCTTTCCACTTTTTCCCTCTGACTAATTCTGATTTTTTGCTGTAAGCACTGTTCCCCAACCTTATCTTTATATTCTCATCCTTATAGTTCCCATCCTGAATCTGTCATTATAGTCTCTTCTCTTTAGGGACATTACTCCTTGCAAGTTTTAGAAAACCAAAAAAACTATACAAAACAGAACAACAATATAAAAACACATGAACCACCAACTCATCTTAGACAGCTTTTTTTTTTTTATGGTACTATTTCTAAATGCACAATTACCATAGAGTACATAGAGTTATATTTTCCTTCAATATGCTATATAACCACAGATTCCTTCAGGCTTTATAAGAGTTAATTTTAATACTTACATGTATTATCCTTTCATTATTGATTGTTGATTGTTTCTACACTTCAATAATACATATGTTTTGCAATAAAAAAATTCATACCTATAGCTTTTATATTAGGCTGGATGCTTTTCTTACAACAAATTCTCAATTATGTATCAAAGTTTGAGGCAATTTTTATAATGTTTGACAGATATAACAATCTTTACCTTTGTATTTAAAAATTCGTAAACATTGAAAAAATAATATAGTATAACAAGTTTCTTACCAAAAATAGCATTGTCAATTCCAGTCTCATTTCTAGGAAGTAATAATTTGTAAACATTGTGCTTTTAAGATATGGTTGTATCCTCTATTTAACTAAATATGTATAATACTAATTTTTAATTTGATACTTATTTTTTACATAATTAATGAACTGCTTGCTATCAAAATGAGGAATTTTTATTGACACAATATTCACCTATCCTTCCAATATTGTCATTCATCTAATTTCATTCAGTTTTAAACAATAACTAAATAAATTTAGGTTTCATATTTCATCTACTTCAAACTATGCTTCATGGACTCCCACCACAAAGAATAAATATATGAACCATGTTACCCCTCTCCTCTTTCCAATTTTTTCCTTTTTTGTTCACTCTCTTGAATTCTGTCAAATGGGCTATAATTTTACATTATCAAGCTGACAAGATTTTAAGATTAACTTAGAAAGCTTCATTATCACATCAGTTGCAGTCAAGCTTTTTGTTTTACTCCTATCATTGAGAAATAATTAGCAAATATTTATTAAAATGTTTATGTATACATTTTCACTATAAAAAATGCATAATATACTAGGGTTCCATGTTTTTTCCATGGATTAATGTGATCTATGTTACTCTAAAAGAATAGGTTTTCTTTTTACATGCAACCTGTTGTTGAAAAGCATGATTCAGTATGCTTGAATATATATGTGTGTGTGTATACATACAGATATGTATATTGTACAGATATGAATGTGTGTATACATAAATATGCATATAGGTGTGTATGTATCTATTTGAAGGTTATCTGCTTCATACACTGTATTTATTCTAGAGTTTATGTTTACACCTTTTTTTTTTAAGATTTTATTTATTTGACAGAGAGAAACACAGCCAGAGAGGGAACACAAGCAGGGGGAGTGAGAGAGGGAGAAGCAGGCTTCCTGCCAAGCAGGGAGCCCGATGTGGGACTCAATTCCGGGCCTCTGGGGTCATGACCTGAGCTGAAGGCAGTCACCCAACCAACTGAGCCACCCAGGCGCCCCTTGCACCTTTTTTTTTTTTTTAAGAGTTTATTTATTTAGGGCACCTGCTCGGCAGGAAGCCTACTTCATTGTATAACTGTTGTCCTAAGGACTTCCACTTTTACTTATTTTAATGATTTAGTTCATCCCCCTTTAGAAAATGTTATGTCTACTATTTTTTTTTTCTTAAGATTCTTCAGAGACATCATCTGAAATTTAAGACTAACTGTGAAAGCCAGATAGTCTCTTGATATCATGTAAAGAGCTTCTAATTCCCTGATGCTGAAGGATAGTAAAAGATAAGGATTAGGACCAGGATTTAATTATAAGGGTAACAGAACTACTTACAACATCAAATTTTCAAACTGTACAATACTGCTACTCCAAGATCACAACTGTGATTTTGAAGGAGTAAAACAGAGACTTGACACATAGACACTCTTGAATCATTCACAGGAAAATATTAAATTTCCAGATTTCCCTGAATCTCTTAGGCCCTCAGAAATATCTTGTGCTTTCCTTTTAAAGTTTAGAGCTCTCTTTATTGAAAATGATTCAAAGACCTGTCTGGAGGACATGGACTCCACTCAGTACTGGCATTCACCTTTTTTTTTTTTTTTCTCGCCATAAATAGGTTAGTTACACAATGTCCTAGCAAGAAAAATGGTATTCCTCCTGAAAGGAGGAGCATACTTAGGGTGTGCTAGGGGAGAATTTTGGAACTAGATCACTGGATCAAGAGAAGTAAATCATAAATTTGGATAACAAAGAATTACTTCATATATAAGCATACTTCCAGGACACAGAATTTAACATGCTAGCATGAAAACAAGGAGATACTATTAATTGCTACCAAGATGGCTCTTGGAACCTTAGATGACGTGATGGGCTATATTATATTAAAAAGAAATTCTAGAATGACCACTGTAGGTGGTGGAAAAGGAAGCAAACAGATCTAAAGTCAGGCATACTACCTCCCATTGTGTTCTGTGGAATAGCTGAAAAGACTGCTTATCAATAAAACATTTTAACTGTAATGTGGTTGACACTGATATCACTGAGAACATCACATGGTGGCTTTCCCCTGCAGGCTAGGTCTGAAGGTAGGAGACTCTGTTATCAATAAAAGACCCTTTATATCAAAGTAGATAATAGGATTTTTGGAATAATGGAAGACAAGAAGTAGTGCTTAACCTTCAGAAGTAAGGCAGATACAATTATAAAATATGTGACAGAAGTCAGAGTGGCAGCCAGCTTACTTGAACCTCAGAGAGTCATGGAAATGGTTAATTGTCTGGTCTAGGTAGATGGGCAGCCATTAAGAAAGCTTAGTCAATAGAACTGAAAGAAATCCAGCCAGAATATAACAGTTCTTTATCTGTTTTTAGACTTTAGCTCTTATTCAGACCAGGAACATATTGACTATAGGAAAAATCAAGATTCCAGGAGGAATAATCCTATAACATCACATTAATCACAGACAAACCTAAAGTGATTTACTTGGATAACAATATACCCGACAAGAGTGAATATTCAGACATTTTAACAGTGATTCAACTCAAAGTATAGTCATAACCACTAGAGAAGCAGGAACATAATAGGTAAATGAATTCTTAAACCAAGCCTTTTTATTTCCCAACCCCTGAATATATGATCGGAATGAATATTCTTGAGAGATGACACAATTCTCTACCCCCATCCTTCCCCTGATTACCTGTGTACGACATACATTTCCATAGGTAATGGTCTGAGGACTATGATAGTAAGAACAGCCAAATGGAAGAATCTGAACTGATTCCTTTCATAACCCTTAAAGGAAGAAAGAAAAAGATAAAATTAAAAAAAAAAAAAATCCTAAGGATCTGGTAGAGATTTCTACAAATCTTAATCCTGAGTTAGTGGTTCCCTCATTTCTCCAGCTAATTATCACTCTAGCCCTAAAAATCTAAATGTATACTAGAAGCTGACAATAGACTGCCACAAGCTCAACCAAGTAGACACCTCGAGTTGAAATGTTTTGTAACTGGGTATATTTGATGCAGCAGCTTAATAAGGCCTCTGATTAAATATATGCAGCTTTTGATCCATTGAATGCCTTACTTTCTATCTGTATAATGAATGAGGATCAGAGATTTCAAAATCTAAGTGATCCGGATAGATAACAGTCTGCATTTACAATCCTGCCCCAGGGCTCTGCTAAATCTCCTACCCTCTGTCATATTTATAGTTGGAAGGGGCGTACAGAGATCATATGAACATTCTGTAAACATCACCTTGGTCTGGATGACATATTGTTAATTCCACTGGATGAGCAAGAAGTGGCAAATGCAATGGAGAGTTCATGAAAATGCATGTCCTTTAGAGCATGTGAGCCAAATTTTGGGTAGGAGTACAATCCTTCTAGGCAGGATAATCACACAACACCGCATCAGTAAAATTTTAGGGGCATCTACTGCAGCATATTGGAACATTCCCTTCAATGTAAAAGAAAAAAATATTTCATCTTGCAAAGTCTATGTCTAAAAATGATGTAAAAGACACTCTCAGATTTTACTCTACAAAAACAAATAAGTTGCCTGTTTTGTTCATTGCTGTATCACCAATGGTAAATCCTGTTTGGAACACTGTGTTCTCAGGTCTTGGAACATGGTCTGATAACACAAAATTAATAATCCTTTGTTGCATGAAGAAATAAATGAGTAAATAAAGAAGCAGCATCCACATTTAATTTATATTATTTAGAAGTTACAAAGGAACATGTTCTTCTTTTACTTTTACTTTTTTTTTATTTTAAAATTTCCTTTGGGCTGTATTAAATGCTTCAATAGTAACAATTTAAATTTAGCTGTTGTTGAAGAAGTTAAGGAAACCTGCATCAATTATGTCATTTTTTTAAAAGATTTTATTTATTTGACAGAGAGAAACACAGCCAGAGAGGGAACACAAGCAGGGGGAGTGAGAGAGGGAGAAGCAGGCTTCCCACCGAGCAGGGAGCCCGATGTGGAACTTGATCCCGGGTCTCCAGGATCATGACCTGAGCCGAAGGCAGTCGCTTAACCAACTGAGCCACCCAGGCGCCCCCCCCCCCCTTTTTTTTTTGACTAGCATGAGATTAAAGTGGCCAAGTGACCAGCTTATCTTGAGTTTATTGGATATATTGTTATTGCCTCTGACGACTGTATTCCTCACCTTGAAATGAAGTTCTCTAAAATAGTAAAACCTAGCATCCATGAGAGGAGAAGGAAAATTTTTGTTAATGGAGCATTAGGGGCAATAGTAATAGGAGAAACTCCCTTTTCCATCTCTTGGTTTCTAGATGCATGAATTCTACTATTGGGAGAAACAGCATGTTATAATATTCAGGGCATACATTGCTTCCTGGAGATCAATATGTCAACATTGCCATGCGCCACCTAGTTTGCAATGTGATTTATTATTCAAAAGAACATTCTAGGGGCTCCTGAGTAGCTCAGTTGGTTAGGTGTTAGATTTGATTTTGGCTCTGGACATAGCTGTGGGATGGAGCTCCGTGGGCTTTACGGAGTCTGCTTACTCCTCTCCCTCTGCACTTGAGTGCTTGCTGGTGTTTTCACTCTCTCATAAATAAATAAATAGATGATAGATAGATAGATAGATAGATAGATAGATAGATAGATAGATAAAGTAAATAAATGTCTTTTAAAAAGAGAGAAAAACATTCTAACATTCGGGTTAGCTACTTCAGAATGGCAGTGTACAGGAGGCAGCCTCAAATTCCATGACAATGAGCAAAGTGCCATACTTCATTACCTTAAAAGTTATTTCCCTTAATAGAAATGTGTGAAATACCATGATATTGAACACATATTTATGTCTTCTCATGGGGACATGGAAGGAAGTATTGCAGGCACGAAATGAAAATATGTATGCAGATTAAGCATCCAGTCTAGAGAGAAAAACAAACAAACAAACATGTTTCTTCCTTCAGGAAGTTTTCCCCAAATATACTCATTCTGTCTCTAGAGAGTTAGTGGTTATTGGTATGGTGCTGTATCAAGGGCTCATTGTTTGTCTCTGTTATTGGGAGGCTGGGGAAACAGCAGTTAGTGCAAGCAGATCATCCTGAATGTTTCAGGGTCCACATTGCTGACATGATGCATAAGTTCCAAAGCCACATCTCTGCTTCCGCAGACACATTGTTACTGTGGTATTAAGAGAGAGCAGGGGTGACTGGGCAGGGATACTGGCTGATCTACCTAGAATGGGTCATCTTCCAGTGTTTCAAGATTCATTCCCCATTCCCCACACCCAGTGCTCCCCGCTTTAGGTGTCCCCAGTACCCACCACCAGGCTCTCCCATCCCTCCACCCCCCTCCCTCCAAGTCCCTCAGTTTGTTTCTGTGTTCAAAGTCTCTGTTGTTTCGTTTTCCTCCCTAGATGACCCTAGTTCCCATTTGCTTTCCTTCTGCC
>PITA01017657.1:0-42532 GCA_004023965.1 Spilogale gracilis | reverse complement strand
ACACACACACACACACACACACACATTCATTTCCTTTCTGTTGTGCCCACCGCTCCAGGGATCACCCTAACACGATCATCCGTTTCCATTCTGGTAGTCAATATAGACATTACCCCAAACTCGACAATTTAAGAAAAAAAGCATCATGTCAGAGTTCCTTGGTCAGGAGTCCAGGAGCCGCTCAGACTCTCCCACAGAACCGCAGTCAGAGTGTCAGCCCTGACCGGAGTCATCGGCAGGCTTCACTCCAGGGATAGGTTTCCTTCTAAGCTTGTTCCCATGGCTGTCGGCAGTCCTCGGTTCCTCGCTGTGCACCTCTCCCCAGGCTGCCTCACAACATGGCAGCTGGTTCCCCCAGTATGAGCAATTCGTGAGCCAAGAACAAGCGCGCACCCCCAAGATGGTAACAGTCTTTTAGTAACCAGATTGCCGGAGTACCAGTCCATCACTTCTGTCATGTCCATTTCTTAGAGTTGAGTCTCTAAGTCTGGCCCGCACTGAGAAGGCAGATTAAGCCCCCTCACTTTAGGGAGGAATATCAAAGAACCTGTGGACATGGCTTTAAAACCACCTCAGTGTTGGGGGTACTGACTTCCACAGAGAATCAGAGTTCTTTCTAAAATACCGGCCGCCTGGGTGGCTCAGGCTGTTAAGCGTCAGTTTTTACTCAGGTCCTGATCCCAGGGTCTAGGATCAAGCCAGGTGTCCGGCTCCCTTCTTAGCAGGGAAGCTGCTTCTTCCTTTCCCTCTGCCCCTCTCCCCTGCTCATGCGTGTGCTCTCTCTTCCTCCTTCTCTCTCTCAAATAAATCAATACAATCTTGAAAAAGAAATAAAACAAAATAAAATAAAACAAAATACCATGATTCCTTGCCAAAGGCTAGCCTGAGAAGTCCTAAGATGGGAAGGAGGGTAAATGAGGGAATGCAGTAGGAGTAGGGAGGGAAGGGATTCCAGGCAACGGGGAAATAACTCCATCAACCCCGCAACATACCTAAAGCAACTTGAATAGTTTCAAATAAGAAAATGGCTGAGAACCTTAACCTTTTAAAATGGGAATTAGAGAGCTCCTAGTAATACAGTTCAACCAGTAAGACTTCAAACTCCGCCTTGAGATTATAGTAGGTGGGAAAATGGCAAAATTGTAACAATATGGAGTTGACTGAATTACAGAGCAGCCTCGTCTGGCCAGCGGTATAAACAAGAGGCTGCAGGGGCTTTCAATTCCAGAAAAGCCCAGAGTGGAGGAGCTCACCTCAGCTGCTCGCTCCCTTTGTGCCCATGCTCAGACCACACTTGGGACACTGGGCAGGCACGGTCTTGGTTGCATCTTCATCCAAGTCCTGCATTCCTTAAGTATCCCAGCCTAATAGAGTTCTCCTCTAAATTCTTTCAGCAGTATTTATATATATTACTGATTGGTTGGTTAATCAAATATTTATGAATAACAATTTTATTTTTAACAGTTTTAAACATCACATTTTTTTTTTCATTTGTGAATGCCATTTACAGGCAGTTCCCATGTTTAGATGCTTTGAATGCTTGACTTTTCAGTAGACCAGTGCTTCTCAACCTTGGCTACCCATTAGCATCACTTAGAAATGTCTTTCCATTCCAGGACTCAACATAGGAATTAAGAGAGAATACAGAACCCAGTTTCAACAATTAAGAGCTAATAGTTTTTGCTAAATAAAATTTCCTTAGTAGGAAGCCAAGATTAAGAACTATCATTTAAGAATCTTTTTACTCTGGGGCACCTGGGTGGCTCAGTTGATTGGGCGACTGCCTTCATCTCAGGTCATGATCCTGGAGACCCAGGATCGAGTCCCACATCGGGCTCCCTGCTCGGCTGGAAAGCCGGCTTCTCCCTCTCTCACTCCCCCTGCTTGTGTTCCCTCTCCAGCTGTGTTTCTTTCTGTCAAATAAATAAATAAAATCTAAAAAAAAAAAAAGAATCTTTTTACTCTAAGCATGCCCTCTGTACCAACAGCATCCTTATCACCTGTGAGCTTATTAGAAATGCAGAATTTCAGGGCCCCTGGGTGGCTCCGTGGGTTAAAGCCTCTGCCTTCAGCTCAGGTCATGATCTCAGGGTCCTGGGATCGAAGCCTGCATTGGGCTCTCTGCTCAGCAGGGAGCCTGCTTCTTCCTCTGTCTCTCTGCCTGACTCTCCGCCTGCTTGTGATCTCTCTCTCTGTCAAATGAATAAATAAAAATCTTCAAAAAAAAATGCAGAATTTCAGGCCCTACCTCTGAATCGGAATCTGCATTTTGACAAGGTCCTGTGATTCACATGCCCACTAACAATTTTATTTTGTTTCCATTCATTTTATTATAAAATACTTCACACATCTAGAGAAGCATATAAATAAATCTCTGTATGGCTGACATTTTGCCCCATGTCTTAAGATAAGGGTCACGATTAAAAGAGATGAAGAAACAATTGAGACCCCCTCCTTTGTGGTCTTTGTAGAGTCGTTCATCTGCTTTCCTTCTCCCGGGGGAGATTGTTCTGAAACCTCCCATCCATGTTTTCATGTCTTCATTTTCTTTTTCCCAGTTTTTCTGTGCTTCCAAACATCACATCTGCATTATTTCTCCATAATTACTACTCTGTATGTTCATTTAACATTCTGTGTTGGGAGGATCCGTTCTGACAGATGTAGTTCAAATTCACTCATTCAGCTGCAGTCTCATATTCCATTTATGGATAGACCAATATAATTTATCATGTGTTTTGAATTAATAATCCCAAAGTTCAAATGGTTTTCCATTTTCACTATTACTATGTTGAAATAAACATGTTTTTTTAATGAAATTAGCATTTTATGCTGGCTTCCTTGTAGACTTGAGGAAGTATCTCTACAGGGCATGCATTTACAAGTAGATTTCAACTTCAGCACTTTTTAAAAAAACTGCTTCAAAACCATTGTGCAAATAAAAAATGTCCACATTTTTTTCTCTGATCTGGAATAAGTGCCACGTTGATTCGCCTTTCTCTGATCATGAATATAATGGATGACCATTTGTTGGCTTAGTGGGCCTTTAGTTTTGCTTTTCTGCCAACTAATCAAATTCCTTGTCCATTTTTTAACATATAAGTATTTAAAGCTAAAAAATTCCATTTAAGTCGGGATTTATCTGTATTCTACAAATTTTAATATGTGTGTTTTCATTTTTATTCAGTTAAAAAGAATGTCCAATGGCGTGCCTGGCTGGCTCAGTCATTGGAGCATATGACTGTTGTTCTCGGGTGGTGAGTTCAGGCCCCATGTTGAGTGAAGAGTTTATTTTAAAAACATTTTTAGGGCACCTGGGTGGCTCAGTGGGTTAAAGCTTCTGCCTTCGGCTCAGGTCATGGTCTCGGCGTCCTGGGGATCGAGGCCCGCGTCGGGCTGCCTGCTAGGCAGGGAGCCTGCTTCCTCCTCCTCTCTCTCTGCCTGCCTCTCTGCCTACCTGATCTCTCTGTCAAATAAACAAATAAAATCTTTAAATATATATATATATTAAAAATGATATTTCTAAGAACTTGATGTATATGTACTATACATTGTGAAATAATCACCAACACCAAGTTAATGAACATATACATTGCATCATATGTTTTTTTATTTATTTTCTTTGTGTGTGTGTGTGTGTGTGTGTGTATGTGATAAGAACACTTAAGATCTACCTTCTTAGGGGCGCCTGGGTGGCTCAGTTGGTTGGGCGACTGCCTTCGGCTCGGGGCATGATCCTGGAGACTTGGGATCGAGTCCCACGTCGGGCTCCCTGCTCGGCGGGGGGCCTGCTTCTCCCTCTCTCACTCCCCCTGCTTGTGTTCCCTCTCTGGCTGTGTTTCTCTCTGTCAAATAAATAAATAAAATCTTAAAAAAAAAAAAAAAAGATCTACCTTCTTAGTAAAATCGAAGTATACAGCACAGTACTATTAACTGTATTCACATTGCTGTGCATTAGAACTCCAGAATTCATTCATGTTGGATAAATAACACTTTGTGCTCCTTAACCAACGTCTTCCCATTTCCCTCTCCTCCCCATCCCTGGCAACCATCATTCCAGTTTTGCTTCTGAGAGTTTGAATATTTTAGATTCCACTTATAACCAGACAGTATTTGTCTTCTGGGCCTGGCTTACTTCACTTAGCATGATGTCTTGTGGTTTCATCCCTGTTGTCACCAATGGCACGATCTCCTTTTTGAAGGCTGAATACTGTTCCAGCGTTGAGACAGACCCGGTTTCTTCATCCATTCATCTGTCGATGAACATTCAGGTTGTTTGCATTTTCTGACTATCAGGAATAATGCTGGAATGGACACAGGAGTGCAGACACCTCTTTGAGATACAAATTTAATTTCCTTTAGACATATACCCAAAAGTGAGATTGCTCAGTCTATGGGAGCTCAGTCTGTTCTTTTAGGACACTCCATACTATTTCCCATAATAGCCATATCAGTTCACACTTGCACTCATAGTGCACGAGGACTCCCTTTTCTCCACATCCTTGCCAACATATATCTTGACCCTTTTTGATAATAGCCATTCTTACTGGTATAATGTGCTATCTCATTGAGGTTTTGATTTGCATTTCCCTGATGAGGAGTGTTGTTGAGCACCTTTTCATATACCTATCGGGCATTTCTTCTTTGAAAAAAAAGGCCTATTTAGGTCCTTTGCCTGTTTTTTTTTTTTTCTAAGCCTGTTTTTTAATTGGGTTATTTGATTTTCTGCTATTGCTTATCTATGTTGGACATTAACCCCTTATTCGATGTATAGTTATTCGATATATAGTTTGCAAGTATTTTCTCCCATAGGTTGCCTTGTCATCCTGTTAATTTTTTGTTATACAGAAACTCTGGCCATCTGGTAGGACTTATGAGTTATTATTGTGTATTACAAGGTCAGGAGTGAACTTGAACACCAATAGTACATTAGAAAACCATACACAGCTGCTGCCTTATAGGGGAAATTGATGGCAACCAGAAAGAATAAAATGTATATTATAGGGGGGGAAAGCATTTTATCCTAAAAACATATAATAACAGGCTATCCACATATTATGTTCTCAGATATCTAGATGTTTGTTTAGATCCTGAATACAGGAGGTTTTTTGTATTTTGAAATGTACCCTTCAGTCGACATAGATTTGTGGCAAAATAAGCACCATATATACAATATAATGGCTTTGTTGAATTGATTAAATTAGCTGAAGTGCATCATTACAGTTTATTTCCCAACATTTCTTAGCTTGATTGACCCTTTCATCAATTCCTCTTCTGTTCTGTCATCATTCCTTTCCTCCAATCTCTTTCAGCTTCCTGTCTAAAGTGCTGGAAAATAATTATTATGCAAGTTGGATAGAGATGATGAACCTTTTTTAATGGAGAGGATGAACCTTCCAGACTCATTCTCAGCCCATCAGCATGAGCACCTAGGACACAGAGTGGAAATTCATAACTTGAGAGTGCCTTGGTGCTTGAGCATGCAGAACAGATGTCTCAGTTCACAAGTTTTCCCAATTTATTATACATGATATCTCTATCTGTTTGAGAGGAAGACTGCTTCAGGGAATAGGCCTTCCCATTTTCCCCAGCAAGCTGATGCACGCAAATGGGCTGTTGAGTCAGCTTCTCTTTACCTCCGGAGAGGTTTTCAATTGCTGTTTATTTGTTTTCATGCAAGCACATCAGAGGGAAGGAGTCTCGCTTCCGTACTCCCACCTCTGCTTTCCCTACCTGGAAGGCACTGGCGTGGACACACCCACCTTACAAGGTATAGCTTAATTTCACATGGTTTGTGAAATTGATGAACACCACTTGGAGTCGTCCATGGCTCTTTCTTCAAAGGGCTACGCCGTATCTGTTGCTCTTCCCCTGTTTGGTGCCATCATTAGCAACACAGAAAAGGGAAAGGTCGTCCTGGAAAAGGGAGTGATACCATCTTCATCTTTCCCTGCCCTGCTCTACGGGGCGGGCCAACTCCATTCTTGCTCCGCTCGGAGATGCACAGTGGATAGAGCAGTGTCTTTCATGTGACTGGTGTTTTAAAAAGATTGCTTAGTCAATCATATAAAATAAAATAGACTTCCTGCTTGGGTGACTTAACTTTGCTCCTGCATTAGGGCTAAAAGAGAAGGAGAAGAAGAAATAAGAAAACAGAAATCAATCCTGAAAGCTAGTGCGATAAAGAAAGGTAAGGAGAACCATTGGCATTACCAGAAAAGTACAAAAGTAGGAAGCAAAGAATCTTTAGGTCGGCAGGTCTGACTTCTCTTCTGGTCCAGAAGTTCATCCACCTCTGCTTCTCTTTTTTTTTTTTTTTTTTTTTTTTTTAAAGATTTTATTTATTTGACAGAGAGAAACACAGCGAGAGAGGGAACACAAGCAGGGGGAGTGAGAGAGAGAGAAGCAGGCTTCCCGCCGAGCAGGCAGCCCGATGTGGGACTCGATCCTGGGACTCCGGGATCATGACCTGAGCCGAAGGCAGTCGCCCAACCAACTGAGCCACCCAGGCGTCCCTGCTGGAAAGTTTATTTAAAAATTAAGTTATGTTTTAGAGGCATTGGGCCTGTTTTTAAAAATTAGCATACAATAAAACTGACTTTCTGTGTACGCAGTTCTGTGAGTACTGGCATCTCTATTGATTTGTGTAAGCACCACTAAACCACGACAGGAAACCCCTCCATCCACCTAAAACACCCTCTTGGTATTCCTGCACCATACCCCCTGACCCCTCCCCTGTGCTGGCCACCAGGACTGTTCTCTGTACTTAAGAGTCTGGTCTTCTCAGGAATGCTTCATGCACTTGGATCTTTGGGGACTGGCTTCGTTTACTTGGCATGCCTTTGGGGTTCATCCACACTGCTGTGCGTATCCGAGCTCTTCTCTTTTTCTTTGCTGAATGGTATTCCGCTGTATGCTGGTTGACCCAGGGGGCGGGCATCTGGGTTGTTGGTGAGTGGCGCTGCTCTGCAGGGGTGTAAGGACTTAGTGTGGGCGCCAGTGTTGATTTCCCTGGGATAAATACCCAGCAGTGGTATTGCCGGCTCATACGGCAGTGACTTTGTAAGAAATTATCAAACTGTTTTTTTCAAAAGCACTAAGGAAAAGAGCTTTTGTTGTAAATGAGAAAGTAGGAAATGACCTTGTCTACACAGTAGAGGCATAGGAAGAAGCCTGGAAGGACACGGATCGAGCCAGTAAAAAGTGGCTGTGAGGATGTGACCGGATTAAATGGGTGGGCTTTTCTGTGGGAACTGTATGGCTCACCGAGCAGCAGGAGCACCACGTCCACACAGGGCTTAGTCATCCCGAAAATCCCACTCCCTCTAGAAACAGCTAGTCCTGTCTGGAGAGCCCCTTCCTGGCTCTGTGGTGTAGTCCGGAGAGCTCCCTGTACTCTGGGCAGCCCCTCGCTTCCTCCCCGCGTCCCCCAGCGCCACGCTGACTGGAAGCTTCCTTCGGGTTTCCCCTCCGCCGGGGCCAGCTGGAAAGCTCCTGCCGCCTGTCTGGTGGCCCCTGGTGACCCTTGTGCTCCGTGGCGCACAGGCCGGGGGAGGGGAGGCAGGGCTCCTTCTGGTCCCGGTGTGGGGACACGGCCGACAGCAGCCGCCCTCATGGTGTGTGCCCCCCTGGGGGGGGCTGATGACGTTCCCGGACTTCAGCCTCCCGCAGGAGCCCAAGACCACCCGGCGGGTGGGCGGAGGAGTAAGGCCGGCAGCGGGCCGCGCTCCTTCCCTCCCGCGGGATCCCACGGTGCCCAGCGCAGCAGGTGCGCTCCGGGCGGCCAACGTGGCTGCCGGCCGCGCCCGCAGCAGACCTCTAGGGGGCGGTGTGGCCTCACTCCGCCCGGTGTCGGGGCTGGTTTCCCTCCCTGCGATCTCAACCAGCCAGATGCTGCCTATCTGATCGGAACACAGAACTCACTAATGCTGCTAAAGAGAGCCAGGGGAAGAGGGGAGGGACACCGAGACACTCACTCACGGAGGACATTGCCTAAAGAGTAAAAATAGCCTCTACTTCTAGTCTACTTGCTAGACCATCGCCTTTTCTGTTAGCTTTTCTTGTGACTCGACTCAAAGTGGTGTGTCCTTTACTGAGATTGTTTGCCTTTTACTGAGGTTGCTTGCCTCTATGGCACTTAGTCTTAATTTTGCATATTTAATATAACATTGACCACATGTTTCCTTCCTTCCTTCCTTCCTTCCTTCCTTCCTTCCTTCCTTCCTTCCTTCCTTTCTTTAGATTTTATTTTTAAGTAATCACATCCAGTGTAGGGCTGAATCTCACTAGGGTGAGGTCAAGAGTCTCACTCTCCCCATAACCAAGTGGGATTTATTCCTGGGCTGTAAGGTTGGTTCAACATCTGCAAATCAATCAATGTGATACAGTACATTAATAAAAGAAAGAACAAGAACCATATGATCCTCTCAATAGATGCAGAAAAAGCATTTGACAAAGTACAGCATCCTTTCTTGATCAAAACTCTTCACAGTGTAGGGTTAGAGAGTATATACCTCAATATCATAAAAGCCATCTATGAAGAACCCACAGCGAATATTATTCTTAATGGCGTAAAACTGAGAGCTTTTCCTCTAAGGTCAAGAACATGGCAGGGCTGTCCACTATCACCACTGCTATTCAACATAGTATTAGAAGTCCTAGACTCGGCAGACAATAAAAAGAAATAAAAGGCATCTGAATTGGCAGAGAAGAAGTTAAACTCTCACTCTTTGCAGATAATATGATAATTTATGTGGAAAACCCAAAGACTCCACCCCAAAACTGCTAGAACTCATACAGGAATTCAGTAAAGTGTCAGGATATAAAGTCAATGCACAGAAATCAATTGCACACCAATACAACAACAGCAAGACAGAAGAAAGAGAAATTAAGGAGTTGATCCATTTATGATTACGTCCCAAACCATAAGATATCTAGGAGTAAATCTAACCAAAGAGACAGAGAATCTGTACTCAAAAAACTATAGAACACTCATGGAAGAAATTGAGAAAGACACAAAGAAATGGAAGAATGTTCCATGCTCATGGATTGGAGGAACAAATATTGTGAAAATGTCTATGCTACCTAGAGCAATCTATACATTAATGCAATCCCTATCAAAATACCATCAACTTTTTTTAAATAAATGGAATAAATAATCCTAAAATTTGTATGGAACCCAAAAAGACCCCAAATAGCCAGAGGAATGTTCCAAAAAAGGAAAACAAAGCTGGTGGCATCACAATTTTGGACCTCAAGTTCTATTACAAAGCTGTAATCATCAAGAGAATATGGTACTGACACAAAAACAGACACAGAGATCAATGGGACAGAAGAGAGAGGCCAGAAATGGACCCTTAACTCTATGGTCAACTAATCTTCGACAAAGCAGGAAAGAAGATCCAAAGGAAAAAAGACAGTCTCTTCAACAAATGGTGTTGGGAAAATTGGATAGTCACATGCAGAAGAATAAAACTGGACCATTTCCTTACACCATACACAAAAATAGACTCAAAATGGGTGAAAGATTTCAATGTGAGACAAGAATCTATCAAAATCTTAGAGGAGAACACAGGCAGCAACCTCTTCAACCTCAGCCGCAGCACCTTCTTTCTAGAAACATTGCCAAAGGCAAAGGAAGCAAGGGCAAAAATGAACAATTGGGAATTCACCAAGATAACAAGCTTTTTCACAGTAAAGAAAACAGTCAAGGAAACCAAAAGACAGTCGACAGAATGGGAGAAGATATTTGCAAATGACATATCAGATAAAGGGCTACTATCTAAAATCTATAAAGAACTGATTGAACTCAACACCCAAAGAACAAATAATCCAATCAAGAAATGGGCAGAAGACATAAACAGATATTTCTCCAAAGAAGACATCCAAATGGCCAACAGACACATGAAAAAGTGCTCAACATCTCTCAGCATCAGGGAAATATAAATCAAAACTTCTTTGAAATGCCATTTTACACCAGGCAGAATGGCTAAAATTAACCAGTCAGGAAATGACAGGTGGTGGCAAGGATGTGAAGAAAGGGGAACCCTCCTACACTGTTGGTGCCGCCACTCTAGAGAACAAACAGTATGGAGGCTCTTCAAAAAGTTGAAAATAGAGCCACCCTATGACCTCGCAATTGCATTACTAGATATTTACCCCAAAGATACAAATGTAGGGATCCGAAGGAGCATGTGCACTTGAATGTTTATAGCCACAGTGTCCAGCATAGCCTGGACATGCAAAGAGCTACACTATGCTACATTATGGAAAGAGCTACAAACTACACTATGGAAAAAGCCTAAAAGTCCATCAACAGATGAATGGATAAAGAAGATGTGGTATTGGGGCGCCTGGGTGGCTCAGTTGGTTAAGCGACTGCCTTCGGCTCAGGTCATGATCCCGGAGACCAGGATGGAGCCCCACATTGGGCTCCCTCCTCAGTAGGAAGCCTGCTTCTCCCTCTCTCACTCCCCCTGCTTGTGTTCCCTCTCTGGCTGTGTTTCTCTCTGTCAAATAAATAAAATCTTAAAAAAAAAAAAAAAGATGTGGTATAAATATACAATGGAGTATTATGCAGCCATCCAAAAAAATGAAATCTTGCCCTTGCAGTGACGTGAATGGACCTAGAGGGTATGATGCTAAGCGAAATAAGTCAATCAGAGAAAGACAATTATCATATGATCTCACTGATTTGAGGAATTTGAGAAACAAGACAGAGGATCATAGGGGAAGGGAGGGGAAAATGAAACTAGAGGAAACCAGAGAGGGAGACAAACCGAAAGAGGCTCCTAATCTCAGCTGGAGGTTGCTGGAGTGGAGGAGGGTGTGAGGGATGGGATGGCTTGGTGATAGACACTGGGGAAGACACAGTCCCGTTTCCACCTATCCCCTCCTTCTAACTCTCTCTGTCTCTCAAATAAATAAATAAAAGCTTTAAAAAATAAAAGTAAGTAGCTCTTAAAGGGATAATGTTTTCACTCCCCAATATGTTAAAATATAAATAAAGCTTTTGACTCTAAAGCTGGAGAATTTTGAGTACTTCAAAGAATGTTGAATTGACACATTTACTCATAGAGATCTTGCATAATCATAGTCCTTAATCATACTTACCTTCTCATTATTGTGAGTGATTTTTGTAAAGATTTTATTTATTTATTTGATAGAGAGAGAGCGCGCAAGCCACTGCAGAGGGAGAGGGAGAAGCAGGCTCCGCTCCTCACTGAGCAGGGAGCCCGCCAACAATGTGGGGCTTGATCCCAGGACTCTGGGGTCATGACCTGAGCTGAAGGTAGACGCTTAACAGACTAAGCCACCCAGGTGCCCCGTGAGTGCTTTTGTTAATCACTACAAAGATCCTTTTAGTGGAAAGACCCCACCACAGTGTTGGTTTCCTTTTGCGGAGTTAGACCTTCCCACTTTGGCAAGCTCTTTTCATGCTGGGGTCTGTAGGGGGAGTCATATGCTCCGGAGAACTGAGGGGTCCCCAGTTATACACTTGAAGGGGTAGAAAGTTCAGGAGCAGGAGGGCTGGACCCAGTGAGGAGACTCTACAACATATCGGAAAGTTCCCAAAGCCAGTACCCAGGGGCCACGCTCCTCTCCTGCTTCTTTCCAGGGCTGCCCGCAAGTTCCTCCGCCTCTCCCATGGAGAAGGAACTGTGGAGAAGAACTGAATGGTGGCATTTAGAAGTATATTCTTTGTACCTACATTCCATTTGAGCAGCCTGAGCATGGCCCAAGGAAACCCCTCTTGAGACGCTCTGATCAAGGACTACCCAATGTTATAATGACTTTCTGCACTCCACCCTGAAGGGCCCCCCATTAATCTCTCTACCTTTGCTTCCTCCTGTTCTTTCCTAGTTTACTGTGTTCTAGCCCCTCTGGCCTCCCTAATTTTATTCAAAAACAGACACACTTGACCTTAGGGCCTTTGCATTTGCCAGTTCTCTGCTTGAGCCATGCTTTCCCTGTATCTGGGCACCCTCCTCCCTTACATCCTTTAAGTTTTGGCCCAGACATCACTTTTTAAACACCATCTACCCACATGAACCCCACTTACTATCACAGACTTCCCCTCCACCACCCACACTTGGCATCCCCATTATCCAGCTGTCTTATTTTCAAAGCATTATCACCTTCTTACATCTTATATCGTATACAGGTATATTTATTGTTTGCTGTCTGTATCTTCCCACTAGAACACAATTCCACAAAAGAAGAAGTGTGTGCCTTTCTGTTCGTTGGTTCGCTGCTGAGTGCCCTGGGCGTACAACAGTGCCTGGCACATAGCAGGCTTGTGATAATAGCTGTGGACTAAATGACCGAACACAGCGCAGCTCCTCCAGTCAGTGCTCAGTGTGACAGTGCCTGCCCTTGACCTCAGCACGTGCTCGATGTCACTCAGTGCCCATACCATCACCGCTGCCCGTGACCCTGCCCAGCCACACAATTGAGCGGCCTGTCCAGGTCTGACAGTCTTCAGGTCTCAAAGCCCTTCTCAGTCTAGGCCTGCTGCCTGCCTTCTGAATCCCTGCAGGTGTCCTCCCCTCTTTCACTAGGAGATGCTTCCCCAGGACGGGACGCCTGGCTGTGTGCCCCCCCCCCCCCAGCCCAGTCTCTCCAGCTGCCCCTTCCTGGTCCTGCCACAGGAGGAGCTCTTTTTATGAGGATTTTTCTGCCAGCCACTCCAGAGAAATAGGGCTGGGACAGTAAAAAACAACAAGCAAGGAATTTAAAAAGTCATGAAGTCTCGTAAAATCTTCACGTCTTTGCACTTCTTGACTTGTTTGTTGAGGTAGATGCTTACATAGAATCATCACTTTTCCTTATGTACCTTTTGAGGAAAAAAATGTTTTCAGGATCTCTCAGTTACGTGAAGTTGTAATAGCAGACATACATTGTGCAATCACTGTGTATTTGGCACCCCGAGGCACCTCTGTACAAGTTACCTGCTTTAAAGCTTTGCCGCATCTCAGTGAGGCTGATCCTGTCGCTCTTGTTTTGCCGAGGAGCGAACTAGATGCAGAGAAGTGACGTCATTCCCAAGGTGGCACAGGAAGCATTATCATAAGAGTTACCAACGAGTGTAAAATATCTCAGGTACAGGAGAGAAGCTGACAGGTAGATGCTGTTTTCTGAAACTGCCTGTATTCTCAGTGGCCCGGGCCATATGTTGATCCATTGAACAACCATTTTACTAAGTACCTTCAAAGTGGGTAATGCTCTAGTCACTGGGGAGATGGCGTGAGCAAACACGTCCCTTGCATTCACAAAGCACGTGTTTCTTCTGGCAATATGTATCAGTAGACCTTACAATACACTTGCCTCCTCTCTCCAGAGATAGAGCATCCCTCCGAAGGCTTTTGCGAGCTGGAGTGACCTCCAGCAAGGACTGAGTTACCATCATGAAAGAAAAACCCTCTTCACGTCAACAAAAACTCATGTGCAGTAATGTCGGCATTTTAAAATTAAATTAAATTTAATTTAATTATTTATTTTTAAATTATTTTTTTATTAAATATTTTATTTATTTATTTGACAGAGAGAAACACAGCCAGAGAGGGAACACAAGCAGGGGGAGTGAGAGAGGGAGAAGCAGGCTTCCCGCCGAGCAGGGAGCCCGATATGGGACTCGATCCCGGGTCTCCGGGATCATGACCTGAGCTGAAAGCAGTCGCTTAACCAACTGAGCCACCCAGGCGCCCCTAGTTTAATTTTTTAGAGAGAGAGGACGAACATAGAGAGGGGCACAGGGAGAGGGAGACAGAATCCTAAGCAAGATGTATGTCCAGTGTGGAGCCTGACTCAGGGCTTGATTGTGATCACAACCCTGAAATCATGACCTGGGCTGAAATCAAGAGTCAGACCTTTAACCAGCTGAGCCCCCCAGGTGCCCCCATCAGTGTTTTTTGAAAGTGAAGTAGCAGGGGGCACCTGTGTGGCTCAGTCGCTGGGCAACTGCCTTCGGCTCAGGTCATGATCCTGGAGTCGGGGGATCGAGCCCCACATCGGGCTCCCTGCTCAGCGGGAAGCCTGCCTCTCCCTCTCTCACTCCCCCTGCTTGTGTTCCCTCTCTCTCTGTGTCTCTCTGTCAAATAAATAAGATAAATAAAATCTTTAAAATAAATAAATAAATAAATAAAAAAGTGAAGTAGCATAAAACCAAACTTTTGGACAACAAGGGAAGCCTGTATGCATAAACTATAACTAAGAATCTCATTTATAAAATGAAAATAATCTAAATACAGATAATTATACAGAGGCATGTTGATGAGAGCACAATTCCTAATGGTGAAAAATGGAAACAGCTGGTGGGTCCAATAGGAGGGTAATTGTGTGAGTTGTGGGACATCCATACACTGGAATATAATAGTCGTTCATGACAGAGGTTTTGAAAAGTTTCTATATTTGAGCAAATGTTTGAATTATAATGTTAAATGAGAAAATCAAGCTAGAAAGCTATCTGTTTAGTTTACTCCTACGTATGTAAGAATATGTATAGGACATGATTGAGATAAATTAGCACTGACCATACAAAATTAACACATTTGTAGGTCGAAGGGATGAAATTTCAGCAATTTCACAAAGGAAAAAACATCTGGAAGCAAATAAGCCAATATATTAATGGTGACTGTTTCTTGGTGTTAGGATCATTCCCTTCCTTATACATCTCACTTTCCCATTTTCACAATATATATGACTTTTTCAATGAAAGCATTATTGTAGGACAAAGAACAAATGTTTCCTTTTCAGCCACTTGACTCAACTATAAGGCCAAATGCACTCTGGCCCAGCGCCTTGAGCCGCTCATGTCAGTCCCTATAGCAAACGAAGAGGTGGGTGTTGGTTCCATCTTATTCATGAGGTACAGACTGTGGCAGAGATTCAGCCCAGAACCATAATTCAGGATCGCAGGATGACACGGGAGCTGATGCAGGAAAAACACATGGCAGCCCGCGGGCGCTTCACGGTCAGGGGAGACGACTATTTATGCTCACGGCCTTGGACAGAGACTCCCAGGACCTGACTCCTGACATCCAGGACAGCCACCTGATTTCTAGTTTATGATCTCAAGACGTCCAAATCATGTATTTATTTATTTTTGATTTATTTTTATTTTTTAAAAGATTTTATTTATTTGTCAAAGAGAAAAAAAGAGAGAGAGCACAAGCAGAGGGAGTGGCAGGCAGAGGGAGAACCCAACAGAGCAGGGAGCCCCATGCAGGACTTGATCCCAGGACCCCGGGATCATGACCTGAGCTGAAGGCAGATGCTTAACCCAGTGATCCCCAGGCATACTGAAAGCATTTTTTTAAAATGTATGTATTTAGGGGAGCCTGGGTGGCTCAGTTGGTTAAGCCACTGCCATTGGCTCAGGTCATGATCCTGGAGACCCGGGATCTAGTCCCACATGGGGCTCCCTGCTCTGTGGGAAGCCTGCTTCTCCCTCTCTCACTCCCCCTGCTTGTGTTCCCTCTCTGGCTGTGTTTCTCCCTGTCAAATAAATAAAATCTTTAAAAAAAATAAAATAAATGTATGTATTTAGAACCAAAAGAAAAGTATGTTATAAAGTTCTAGCTCTTGAGGACAATGGGGATAAATTTTATATGGTGGGAAGAGGGTGTCTTTTTGGGGGGCGGGGTAATGTGAGATAACTTACCAAGCCTTCAGTCAGTGCTGTCAAGCAGTCACATATGTTAAGTAGCCAGGAATACTGGGAAATTAAATGCGGAGGTAAAATGGGTCATCCTCCTTTTATACTTACCTTTTACCTGTAAGTTACATAGCACATGTACATTTTCTTGAGTGTGTCCCATGTGCCAGGTGCCATGCTGAGACTAGGTATAGACCAGTGAACAAGACTGGCAAATCTCTTAAAGCATCCTTGTCAGAGACTGACACACAGGCAAATATCAGCAAAATTATCCATTGTAAGAAGTGAGAGGAAAGGAAAGCCCAGCCTGCTGTAAGAAAGAACGAGACTGGGAAGAAGTTGGGAGCTCAATTAGCATAGGGTGGTTTCTCGAGGAATGAGGAAGGGGTATTTCAACTGGAGGACGGAGGAAGGAGAAGCCTCTCAGGGTCATGAAAAGCTGGGGAAAGGCCACATCAGTGAAGAAGAGCTAGAGATACTGAAGGAAGGTGAGTCTGCCTAGCATTTTTTGAGCAAGGCAGAGAGTCAGCAGACGGGGTTGGGGACTGAGCCCCAGCCCCTAACTGAGGGGTGTACAGATCATGTTAAGGTTTTACCCAAAATAGAAGAGAAATCTGCTCAAGTGTTTTAACCAGAGAATGGCATAACTATGCTGGCATATTTAAGTCATCGTTCTACCACAGTGTTCTCCCGGGTTCTACTATTCTATGAGGTCTGCGGTCTGCTTTAAAATACTGCAGATATAGGGGCGCCTGGGTGGCTCAGCCAGTTAAGCGTCTACTTCGTGATTTGGCTCAGGTCATGATCTCAGGGTTGTGAGATTGAGCCCCATGCTGGGCTCTGAGCTTGGCACGGAGTCTGCTTGGGATTCTCTCTCTCCTACTCCCTGTGTCCCTTGCTCTGTTTTTTCTCTCTCCCTGTCAAGTAAGGAAGTAAAATCTTTTAAAAAAAACCTCTAGATATAAAGAAGAAAGAAAAAGATGTGGGAGTTGGGGGGAGTGATAGGCAAAATAAAATTGTAAAAAATTGGAAATTGTTGAATCTGGGTGATAGGTACATGGGAGTTTATTATACCCTTATCTGTATTTAGGGACATGTTTGAAAATTTTTATGATTAAAAAAGTTTTTTCAAAAAGTGAAAAAGAGGGAGCTTTGGCTCTGAAACCATATCCCACTTCTGCCGCTTACTATGAGCTGCATGACTTGAGGCGTTCTTTGTCTTCTATAATCCTTGGTTTCCCCATGTGTGGAATAGTGATAATGGTATGACATCCTCAGAGGATTGTTACAAAGACTGAGTGCGCTAGTGGCAGAGGCTGGTTCCTCATCAGTGCTTGGGAAATGCTAGCCATAATTTTAGTTCTTACTCCAGAAATGTGTTGTGTTGTTTTACTTATTTTTTATTATTATTATTTTTAAAGACTTTATTTATGTGACAGAGAGAGACACGGGAGAGAGGGAACACAAGCAGGGGGAGTGAGAGAGGGAGAAGTGGGCTTCTCGCTGAACAGGGAGCCCGATGTGGGGCTCGATCCCAGGACCCTGGGATCATGATCTGAGCAGAAGGCAGTCGCTTAATTGACTGAGCCACCCAGGCACCACTGTTGTGTTGTTTTAAAAACCACACCCTGTGTCTGTGTGGAGATTGGACAGGATTGTTTTGAGTTAAAGACACTTGAGAACAGCAGCTGTGAGGAGTCTCTGAGCTTCTGCCTTTTTTTCACGAAAGCAAGAGAAAAAGTTCCCAAATGGAAGATGTCCTCCCTGTACCAGGAGAAAAGTAACTTTTGTCACCAGGGACGAAAGTCGGGGTCCAAGGAAATCCACACAAACAACCCTTGTAAACAAACCCTGATCTTCCTGGTCACTCAAAAGAATCCTTATACCGACATGGCATGTTTTGGGGTGACCCATTCTGCCATCCTTTGCATACATGAACTAAAATTTATGAGACAACAAAAAAACCCAGTTATATTGAAATATAGTTACCAGAATATTAAAAGAAAATTTAATATCATAACATTTATTTTTATTAATGTATTAAATAACAAGATCCAGCAGTCTAGGAACTACTGTAATATGGAGATGGGATGAGCCTATATAATATTTCAGGATATCTGCAGTAGCTGTGATATGAAAATACTGGTGCTTTCTCTTGGTGACTACCCTAGAAATCAGAGCCTGAGCTGAAGACTGGCATTCAGGAGGTGTAGCAGGAAATGTACCTGGGGTGGGGGAGGGAAGGGAAGAGAAGAGAAAGGAAAGGAAAGGAAAGGGCAGGGAAGTTCAAAGGTGGCTTGAATCAGAGGAGAGGCCAAGGCCTCTGTGTTTCGGCACTGATCAGTCATTGGCTCTAAGCAGCCCAGGAAGCTGATGACTCAGGGTGCCGTGACTGCAGGGGAGGGCCACTCTCCCAACAGCTTTCTGAGCACCTGGCGGCTAAGTCCTCATTCCTGAAAGAGAATCTGAGAGACACATCATAAAGTACATCACTACTTCTCCCTCTAACATTCCCTCTGCTTGTGTTCTCTCTCACTGTTTCTCTGTCAAATAAATACATAAAATCTTTAAAAAAGTATGTAGCTTTCGTACAATATATGCAATCGTACAATAAGATGGCCTTCTTTCACTTAGTAGTATGCATTTAAGATTCCCCCATGTCTCTTCATGGCTTGGAAGCTCATTTCTTTGGAGTGTTCCTGTATCTTTATAATGAATTTTCTTCCTAGTTTAAGTAGAAGTCTGCTGCTTCCCAGGTGAAGTACCCTGTTGAAGACAAAGAGGTACTTAAAAATATATATATTATTTATTTATTTATTTTGTAGAGAGAGGGAGCATAAGTGGAGGGGGGGAGCTTAGGAAAAGGGAGAAGCAGACTCTCCACTGAGCAGGGAGGGTGATGTGGGACTCTATCCTGCGACCCTGAGATCATGACCTGAGCCGAAGGCAGACGCTTCATCAACTGAGCCACCCAGGTGTCCCCAAAGAGATACTTTGTTTTTGTTTTTGTTTTTTAAAGATTTTATTTATTTATTTGACAGAGAGAGAGATCACAAGTAGGCAGAGAGGCAGGCAGAGAGAGAGGGGGAAGCAGGCTCCCAGGACCCTGAGATTATGACCTGAGCCGAAAGCAGAGGCTTTAACCCACTGAGCCACCCAGGTGCCCGCCAAAGAGATACTTTGAACAGCTCCTGCCCCCTTCCCAAATTCTTGAAATCTGCAGGAGTTTGGCCTGAGGAGCATGTGGCAACAAAGGTGGAGTTGGGAAATGTTGGAACATTGATGCGGAGGTGTGTTACTAAGACTCAGAGATCCCCATGAGAACCTGGACTTTCTCACTGGGGGTCCTTCTGTTTCTATGACCGCCTAAAAAACAGCTACAACATGTTTGATGACTGCCGTGCTTTACAATGGGAAGAAGGGTAATTATTATCTTTTTTAAATTGACAGAGCAAGGCAGGCAATAATGAAATAGTATTCATCTGGATAACAATCTAGATTTTTTAAAATCCAAAGGCAGTCAATGATGTGATCTATGTACTTTGCTATTATGATGATATATCACGTATAAAATATTAAGCATGTCCAGTATTTAATTCATTTCAGTCATATCAGTCTGTCAAGATATAACAAATCAGCAAAGACCTCTACCAGCAACATTCCCTATTGAACAACTTTTAGCTTTTTGATGTAGTCATGAAACTTGAAAATCGCCCCTAAATTAGCATAGCCATTCACACATTATTTCCAGCCTCAACAAAGAGATGCAACTGTAACAGTTGCTGAATACTTTTTTATGCAAAACTGATGTTAGTGATAGATTTTTAAGCGTGTAATTTGTCTCAACACATGTGTCATTTTATTTGTAAAAACTCCCGGGACTAAAAACTGAAGTTTCAAGAAGTTATTTATTTTGTCTTCTGGCAGACTAGAACTATTTTTAGATCTAAAAATAATGAACCAGTAGAATTGTGTGCTGGCCTATTAGATTCAGAATTATCGCATTGCTATGGGGAAAAATAAAAGAGATTTTCCTCTTGCATCCTCTTCCCCCCAGTAAGAAATGAAGAATGAATATGCCCAATGAACACATTTGGATTTCATTGTATTATTTGATGTCATGACACAACACCTTATAAATGGGATCAACTTCCTTAACATAAATTGTGCTGCCAGCCCAGTCCTCTCCCTACATCTTTGAAATGCGACCATTATAAATAAATAGTGGAGTCACCTGAAGGTGGGGTCCCAGGGAGTATCTTCCATGGCCTAGGTTTAGCTTGCCCATCAGACAGACATCCGGGTCCTTTCAAACATTTCAGCCTCGGGCTCTGTCCTAGGCACAGTAGATCCAATTAGCACACAGTAATGTCCCTGAAGGGACTCACAGTCAGGTGAGAAAGAAGATCCTTAGGGAAACAAAGTGTCAACACTTCGAATGGATATGATAGCAGCAGGGCATGGTGCCACTAGCCTCTAGCCAAAGAGGACTGGGCAACCAGCCTTGGCCAGAGGAATGGGGGAGGTGGTGAGCGGAACCCACGGAGTTTGTTCTTGGTGAAAACAGAAGCAGGAAGTAGGGCAAAGATGGGTCGTCCAGCTTCTCTTAATAGTACTTTCTTGTGAAGAGAGCAACTATCCCTCGCCCCTTGGGGACCAGTCAAACTGTTTGCTCTCAAGGCTGCTTTTCTCAGTGTCCAGCAGGGAGCTAGGAGACCAAAGGTGCTAGGGACATTCGATGCATGCCTCAGCCAAAACTTTAGTTGAGGTCTGCAAAGACACCAAACTCTTCCCCTGATGCTGCTGGAAACAAACTGGTTGTAACACGTGTGCAATTGGCATTGACTGCATGCTATTTTACTTACTCATTTCTTCATCTGCGAAATGGGAATAATAGCAGTATCTGCTTCATGGGGTGGTCGTAAGGGGACAAATTGCATATATGGGCATATGGTCTACAAGGGTACTTGCATGTAAACACTTCCGCGTGAACTATTACATTATATTTGACTTCTTAACTTTAGTTTTAAAGATTTATTCATTTATTTGCGGGAGAAATAGAGTATGTGCACACATGAGTGGGAGGGGCAGAGGGAGAGGGCGAGAATCTCAAGAAGACTCCCTTCTGAGCACAGAGCCCAACTCAGGGCTCGATCTTACAACCTGGAAATCAGGACCCTGAGATCATGACCTGAGCTGAATCCAAGAGCCAGAGGCTCCACCAGCTGGACCACCCAGGTGCCCCCTCAATGGTAGTTTTTTTTAATTGCTTAATGGTAGCACTTATTATGTGCTGGAATCTTCAGTCTCCATCTCTTGTGAGCTTTGTGTGAAGATTTGGATTAATGAAGACTCTGGGGAGCTACATTTCTGAACCACACACCTTACAGTCCACACAATGGCCTTTATCATCATTACTGACACACTCGCCATGCCCATGTCAAAACTCTTTACACTCTGCTCAGTTGAGCATATCAACTTCTTTATTCCTAAGTTTTAAAATTTAAATTAAAAAATTTTTAATTTTTTATATTATTTACTTATTTGAAAAAAAGTGTGGCAAAGGGAGAAGCAAACTCCCCATTGAGTGGAGAGCCCGAGGTGGAGCTCGATCCCAGGACTCGAGGATCATGACCTCAGCCAAAGGCAGACACTTAATCAACTGAACCACTCATGCACCCCTCAATTTCTAACTTCTTGTTTATGAAATTAAAGCAAAAGTTCTAAGTCAGCATTCTAAAAAAATGAATAGAAAAGTCAGGTTGCGTCACACCTAGCCGAAGTTGTTTTGTGCGACTTCAGTCTCGTTGGGTGTGTCAGTGTACCCAGGGTCATGTTCTCTAGAGCTGCAGGCCACATGCTGTGAACACCACGGAGCTGTGACCTGTTGGTTTCTGGTGTTAGGTCCCAGGTTGGCCTCTTCCTCAAGGCCAGACTTTTAAGTTCTTTCTCTCCCCAGACCTTAAAATCCTCATCTGTAAAGCTCCATTTCCTGTGTGAAGTAAAATAAGCCAGACACAAAAAGACAAATATACTCTGATTCCACTTAGATGATGTCTAAGTGCATGTAGGTAGGCATGTAAAGGGGTGTACCTAGAAGAGGCAAGTTCCTAGACACAGAATGTAGGCTAGTGGTTTCCAGGGGCTCTGAGTGAAGGGGGTCAGGGCACTTAGTGTTTATTAGGATGATGAAAAAGCTCTTGGAACAGCGGTGATAGTTACACACTATTACATGTGTATGTAATGTCCCTGAACTGTACACTTAAAAATGGTAAGTTTTATGTCATTTATTTTACCACCACCACCACCAAAAAAAAAAAAATCCACACCACATTCACCTCCCTACTTCTTAGAGAAGGCTCCAGAAACAAGTGTAGCTTTCTAGCCCCCGGGTTTCTGGTATCAGGAGAAATAGGCCGAACAGTCGCCATTGTTTACCAAGTCTCCTTTTCCTGAATTTTTAAGGGATCTTTCCTCTCCTTCTCTTTTCCTTTTGTCACTCGCTCATCGACACTTCCCTGCTTCAAACCCCAACGCTCCCTCCTTCTCTCCCCAAGATAGCCAACATCCTGCTTTGTTTTCAAGTTTGCATACCAGCACTTTTCAAATTGTTGTACAAAGATTACCTGTAGGGCAGGTACAGACGGGGTGGCTCAGTCTGTTGGGCATTTGCCTTTGGCTCAGTCATGATCTCAGGGGTCCTGGGATCGAGTCCCATGTCCACACATTCTGTATCCCTCTTTTTGATTTGCCCATGGCTTTTTTCCTCCATGAGGCGGCAAGCTGCATGACAACAGAGATCTCGGTCTGCTTTTATCTCCTGATTACTCTCCTAGAAGGCACATAATATATATTTCTTTAAGAACTGAACTATTTATTACTTTTAAACTTCTTGCCTTTATGTAGATGAAGCCCCCAAAACTCAAACATTTGGGTTGTGTTCTCACCCTTGTATGTAGGCTGAGCTTGCTTGCAGCCATGTGTAATGGCCAAAGCTGGGCTTTCTGATTTCCTTATTAATTTGTAAGTGAGATTTCTGGCAGCTTTGTTCCTGGACCCTTCCTTTGTGGCTTTGGATGGCATAGCCTCCTCTGGGAGGAATGACTCCCATTTCAGGGTTCTCATCCAAAGCAAGGCAGCTCACCAGATAGATGGTCTCTGGACCCTGGAGATAATTAGTGAGCAATCCAGACTAGGACTATGTAAAATCCTGGAAGGGGACTTTAATTCAGGGCTTTATAAGATGATTGTCTTAGTCTCCGAGCTGCTGTAATAGAAATACCACAGACTGGGTGACCGAAACAGCATACATTTATTCTTCCCAGTGCTGGAGGCTGGAAGCCTAATGTCCAGGCACCAGCAGATTCCGTGGTCTGGTGGGGACCCGCTTCCTGGCTCATAGACAACTCTCTCTTCTCAGCATTCCTCGTGGCAGAAGCTGGTGAGAGAGCTCTCCAGAGTCCCGTATTCATAAGGGCACAAATCCCAATCTCAAGAGCCCCTTCCTCATGACCTAGTCATCTCCCAAAGACCCCACCTCCTCATCCGCTCACATTGTGGGCTAGGATTCTAAAATAGAAATTGAGGGGAGAGGATACATTTAGTCCATAACACGACTAACGGGTTTGTGGATTCTCTCCCACTTTGTCTATAGTAAAGGGAGAGAATTATGTCCAGTTTACCTAGAATTATCTGAAACAAGTAGGAGATTCTGGTATAAGTTTTCTCTGCTACAAGATCCATAAGGATCTGCCACAGGAAATCTTTTTTTTTTTAAGAGTCTTTATCTATTTGAGAGAGAAAGAGCATGAGCGGGGGTGGGGGGGAGCTGCAGGCAGAGGGAGAAGCAGACTCCCTGCTGAACAGTGAGCTCCATGCGGGACTCGATCCCAGGACCCTGAGATCATGACCCCAGGGGAAGGCAGACGCTTCACCTCCAGAGCCGTGCTGGTGCCCCGGCCACAGGAAACCATTTGTGGAATAAGGACAGTTATGAATTCACTTTCTTTTTAAGTAAACTAGGGAAAACCCCTAGCCCAGTGTGGTGAGGAGAATAGGTTTCTGTTCGATATTTTATGGTCTGGCATTCTCCCCTGTCATTCTGAGTTTTGTTTTGTTTTGTTCTTTAATCACAACCATGTTCGGGGCTGCCGCCTGCTGGGACAGTCGCTGCCCAGCTGCAGGGGCTCTTTGTCCCTGCCCCTCACAGTCTGACTTCTGGGCCCTGACATGTGCTCTGATTTTCCTGTGGCTTCCCTTCGCTTCTTCCTCCTGCTGCTCTCCCTCGGTTGCTCAGCACTCTCTGTCCAGCTTCCTCTGGGGCTTCCTGTCATAGAATGTGTCAGTCCTCCTTGTTAGGGGGAGGGGTTCAGAGCCACTTCCAGACTGGGTGTGAGATGAAATGTTCTCTGCTGGGCAGAGGAGATGACGGGGGGCAGGAGAGCACCAAGATGCCCTGCCCAGATCTTTTTTTTTTTTTTTAAAGATTTTATTGATTTATTTGACAGAAAGAGAGATCACAAGTAGGCAGAGAGGCAGGCAGAGAGAGAGGAGGAAGCAGGCTCCCCGCTGAGCAGAGAGCCCAACGCAGGCCTCGATCCCAGGACCCTGAGATCATGACCTGAGCCGAAGGCAGAGAGGCTTTAACCCACTGAGCCACCCAAGCGCCCGCAGATCTTCCTTTTAGGAAAAACTGAACCTCTGTAGGACTTACTCTCCAAGCTGCTAGGAGGGCTACTGGAAGACACCTCAGCAGAAGAGAGCCCCGTGCCCAAGGGCATGCCCTGTGCTCAAGGTCACGTGCCCTGGAGGCCTGCATCCAGTGGTTGATAGGCTGGGGCATGAAGGTTCAGTCCTTGCACCCCTCGTTGGGTGAGCATGAAGGCTCATGCCATGTTGAAACCCTCCACAGGATCAGCTGAGGCTTCATTTGAGACCGAATTGCACTGGGACTTTTCTCTGCCAGGCTGACCTGCTCGGCATCTTCACCTCCCACACGCTGACCTCGGTCTCAGAGCGGGATCCCGTGGGACCTCAGCACAGCTGTTCTCCATCCTCCCTGACTGTGCTTGTCAAGCGTCTCGGCCGGCCCAGCCTGTCTTTTCCTTCAGACCTTTCTCCCCACGATTTCCCCTAGAAGAGCCTAGGAATGCAGAGGATCTGGGAAGATAATCGAGAAAGATGTACAGGCAGCGGGGAAACAAAGTCAAGGTCAGTATGAGAACTGGAGATGGAGCTGTGGGGAGTGGGCTCAGGCTGCAGGCAGAAGGCCCTCAGCTAGAACCGGGCCAAAGGTGGGGTGCAGATAGCAAGAGATTTACTGTTGAATGCGGAGCTCCTTAGAGGTCCTCTGCCTAGTCAGGGTGATCTCAGAGTCTGGAGAAATAAAAGAGGATGGGGTGAGGTCGGAGGAGGAAGAAGATTTGGACTCTCGAGGTCTGGTCAGCGGTTAGATGTAGAGGTAGGAAATTAGTCAAATCAGACAGCATTCACACACACGCGTGCGCGCGCGCACACACACACACACTACCCGCTACTTTTGGGGAAAGGACTGAGCTTAAGGAGCACCATACCTTTGAATTAGTTCCCCTTTCCAAGGCACTACTCTGCAAAATCACAGACCTTCATATGAAGAATTCCCCGTGAGAGGGTGCCTGGGGGGCTCAGTTGGTTAGGCGACTGCCTTCGGCTCCGGGATCGAACCCCACATCGGGCTCCCTGCTCTGCGGGAAGCCTGCTTCTCCCTCTCTCAGTTCCTCTGCTTGTGTTCCCTCTCTGGCTGTGTTTCTGTCATGTAAATAAATAAAATCTTTAAAAAAAAAATTCCCCGTGAGATGCCTCGCATTCGTTGCCCATAGCGTCCATTACCTACGGTGTGACGCATCTCCAGGAAACCCGTCGGAAACACAGAACGCAACCAGGGCATCTGTATTTGCAAGTACAGGAAGGAAGTGTCTGCCAAGGTCAGGAGACAAGAAAAGGGATGTTAGGGTCCAGAGGAGATGGCAGCTAGAGGAGGAGGAGCCCCGTGACTCTCCTCAGTGCCTTCAGGGCTGGGAAATCTGCGTTTTAAGTAAGTCCACTTACTTAAAACAGATGGTGCCACTCTGGTGGAAAGCAGAAAAAGCAGTTCGTTTCCCTGGATGCAGTCTATCCTGGTTACAGTTCTGGGCGGGTAGAGTGTTTGTCACAGTAAAATTCCACCTCTGTGTCCTCAGATGTTACTATGTATACAGAATCCAGGGTCTATAGCGAATCCCAGCCTTGGTCTCATCAGTAGGTGAAACCTGCCTGGGTCATTCTGACTTCAAACAGTGGCTTGCTATCTGCAAGGACCTTGATTTTCTCTTGCTGTTTCCTCCTGGGACAAGGGGCTTTGGAGGCAGCCCTGTAGTAATTGTCACTGTCCCTGGCCTGGCCTGTGTGCTTCCAAGACTGAGCTCTGAACACTATCTCCAGAAACACCATGATCAATGCTTTGTCCGCTACTCTCTATTTTATATGTGCGTTTTGTCTTATAGAATAAGGTATATAAAGCATATATACCTTTTATTATAAGGTATGGCATATATATATATAATCAGGTATTATTATATATATGCCATATAATGGCAAGAAATGAGTCAGTAAATCACTAAAAGGTCAGTGTCTTTGTCTGCTAGGGCTGCCATTACTATAGATGGGGGGGCCTTTAACAGTAGAGTTTTGGCCCATTACCATATGCCATTACCATAGACTGGGGTTCGCTTCCTGGTGAGAGCCCCCTTTCTGGTTTGTAACCAGCTGCCTTCTCACTGTATCCTCAGAGAGAAATCCTTCTCTCTCGGGGCCTGGGGGGCTCCGTTGGTTAAGCATCTGACTCTTAATTTCAGCTCAGGTCATGATCAGGTTGTGAGATCAAAACCTGTGTTGGGCTCCAGGCTGAATGTGGAGTCTGCTTGAGGGTTCTCTCTCCATCTCCCTCTGCCCCATCCCCCCAGTTTGCTCTCTCTCTGTCTAAGAAAACTGTTCCCCTGTCTCTCGTCCTCTTCTAAGCTACCAATCCTATCCAATCAGGGCTCCACCCTCACAAACTCATTTAACCTTACTACCTCCTAAAGGCCTCATCTCTAAATATAGTCCCCTTGAGCTTTAGGGCTTTAACATACAAATTCAATCCATAGCAATTAGTAAAGACAAAAGGGTTCAATACATAGATGTGCCAGAAACAGCAAAATGCAAGTCCCGTCACACGTACTCATCATACAGAACACCCGCGAGCCTGCAGTCTAATCTTAACGTGCGAAGAAAATAACAAAAACCAAGCCCTTGTGTTTCTTTCTAGAATGATGGACGATTTTCAGCTACCAAATAGTTTCCACTTTTTTCCCCCTTTTTTGTTTCCCAACTTGCATAAGATTTCAAATCTACAAGGGAGTTGGAAGAACAGCATTCCCAAATATGGGCTCAGCATTTCATCACATTCTCGTCCATCCCAGTCATTGCCTCTCGGCTTGGAAGGCAACTTAAAGGACAGCTGCCACCTCTTACACTCACTCAGTCCCAGGCACTCCAGCGTCTCCGTGTACATGTCTGCCGACGGCGAGCTAAACTTTGAGCCAGCCCCTTCTGTTTTTAGGGACTGCTGGTTGTCACTAGGTTTGTGCTGAGAATAAACCGAAATCTGGCCCTCCATGACTTCCTTAGTTGGGCTTTATATAACACTCCAGCCACACAAACTAATTCTAGCTCCTTTCTCACATGACAGCTTTACAGTGTTGGAAAGCAGTGCTCCTGTCTCTTCCTTACTCTGAGGGAAAACTCACCCCCTCCCCCGAGTTCCTTCATCCATGCCTTATTCCGAGTGGTGAGGAGTCCTTACTTGGGCAGCCCGTACACATATTCACAGGCTGTCCCTCAAAGTTGGTAAGACAATAAGGCTTCTTTATCTCCCCTAATGGATGTCATTTTCCACACTGGCAACGCCACATAACTCCGTCTCTTTGGGGGATGCAGAGATGGGGAGTCCCTGAGGCCACCCCCAGTTCAATAATTCACTACTAGATTCACAGAACTCACTGAACCTCTTGTACTCACAATTATGGTTTATTACAGCCAATGGTTACAGGTTAAAATGGGGAAGCAATAGCTGGGGGAGAGATCCAGAGCGTTGCAAGCACCAAGCCTCCAGCCGTCTTCTCCCCGTGCAGGGTCTGACGGTGCTCAGTCCTCCTGGCAGCTCTGGGCAACAGTACACAGAGTATTGGCAGCAGGGGAGCTTACCTGAGCCACGATGTCCTGAGATTTTACTGGGGCTCCGTCCTGTAGGTACGGTTGGCCCCCTGCATGAGCTTAGCTTCCAGCACCTGTAGAGGTTGAGCCACTGGGGTGGCCCAAAGCCCCCACATGAATCACATTTTTGGACTAGATACTGCTAAGACTTCCAGAGAAACACAGGCACACTTCTCAGGCAGGAACTTCCAAAGGTTTAGAGAGTATCTCTCAGGGCAAAGGCCAGGCTTCCCTTGAGCAAATTTAATGATTTCCCACCCAGGGTAGAGGAACCATCTTTCTCGTTCCTTCCTGGTCCATCTCCCGCTTCTCCGTCTGCATTCATCTGCCACCATACTATCTGGGCATGTGGACCCCATGGGGGCAAGACAAGTGGATCTTGGTCTCAGGGCTGGCTCTGCCCTGTCCCGTGCTTCTGCTTCAGGGGGCTGCTCCAACCAGGGACGTGGAATCCCACCACGCAGCTCCCTCAAGTGCGCTGATGCTCTTTGGCTCACCCAGACTCATCCCGCCTTATACCTCCTGGGACTGCAGATCCCACAGGTCTTGCCGGGTCCTGTCTGGCTTCTGGTGTCGGTGTCTGCCCTTCAGCCTTGCTGTCAGGTCGCGGAGGCCCTACCAGAGCAGGCCCTGAGGCCGCCAACCCTGTGACCCCCCTGGTGTCCCCCAGAGACCAGCTGTGTGGGCTTGGGACGTGGTGCCCAGGTTCCCCCTCTGCTGAACCGTGCCCCCTGACCCTCTTCCCTGTGCTGCACTATGCCAGGGTGTCAGCCCTTCTGCACAGAAGCTCTGACAGGGACTTCTCCCCTCTTCTGGGTTGTGGCTGGGAGACCACAGGCCACTGGCTTATGCTTTTGCCTTCTGTGATTTTTTGCACAGCCCACCAGGCCAGAAAGAAGGACTTCTTTTACATCAGATTTTCCTCTATTCTGGATAAGGATTTCCTTGGTCTCTACTACCTTAATGGCTACAGGAGGCTAGATTTGTAACTTAAGAGAAAGAAAAGTATTTTCAAAATATTCTGTCTGTGATCTTTGTGTGAAGAGTTTGCCTTCCTCTGGAGCCCACGGGGAGTAGGAAAACCTTGTTTTCCCCCATCTTCCTTTCCCTACTTTCCATCTTCCTCGCAGCCCAAACAGCTCACAGAGAGCCTAGCAACTGCAAGGTCATAGTTTTGGAGATGGGAGGCAGTTTGTGATTCCCTCGGATGTCAGTTTCCGTGGTAATGATAATGGCTACCACTTATTTCAGCGTAAAATGCCACGCATTGCGCTGACTTCATTTGATTTTCCCCAAAGCCCGCTCATTACCCCCATTTTACTGATGAGAATACTGAGACTTAGGGAAGTACTTTGCCTCAAGTCTCACAGCTGGCGAATGGTGTCATGGCTGTTGAAACCCAGCCCCAGCTGACTCGGGAGATCACGCGCTCATTGACCAGTCCCCGTAACTGCCTTTCCGCGAGGCTTTCCCACTTCTGGCTTCCTCCTGCTTGCTGTTTGAAGGCTTTCGGTAAAGTCCAACTTTATGCTCAGTTGCACCCACCATTTTGCAAACTTGCAAGGATCCCTTGGTGATACAGTAGTAAGTGTGGCATTTAAAACCTCGTCTGGTGTTGGCAAGCACCCCGAAAATGCTACTGGGATTACTGAGGGAATCAGCCACTTGGGATTCCACCTTCCTAATGGGCTCTTAAGGGAACTTGTAATGAATCTAATTGGAACCATCTCCTTGAGTCCCTGCAGGATTATTTTACTTCAACCAGTGGCTGGAAAGGTACTAAAATCAGTAAATGAGAGAGAGAAAGAGAGGAGAGGGTTGACAACGTAGAGCCAGAGGCTGGAGGATACTGACCTCGTAGTTCAGAAGGGAAGTCTCCAGCACCCTTTGGCGCTGCTACAGGTGCAAAAGAGATTTGTGACTTGGATACAGGAACTTTAGACACATGTTTTCCTTTCAACACTTGATAAGCTATGTTCCGGGAATTCTTCCAGCATTGGTTACAAGTGTGCGATGCCAAGCTGTTGCGAGGGCAGCCCCGCAGGCAGACTGGGGCCACCCCGAGAATCCAGGCAACGTGAGTATGGTCGTGATTGTCCCGGGCTTCATTCAGTTCTCCGTATGCCCCGGTAAGAAGTAGGGCTGGGCCTGAAGGGTGAGTCGGGTTTTGACAGGTGGAGATGGTGGACACAGGTGGAGCGCATAGTGAGCAGGGACCTCAGGATGGGGAAATGTGGCTCATGTTTGGGGCATGAAGAGTTGTTTTCCTCAGCCAGAATTTCAGAAGGAGGAAAGGCTCCTGGGTGGCTCAGTCTATGAGGCGGCTGCCTTCAGCGCGGGTCCTTATCCTAGGGCCGTGGGATCGAGTCTGGCACCGGGCTCCCTGCTCAGCGAGGAGTCTGCTTCTCCCTCTGCCCCTGCTGCTCTCCTTGCTTGTGCTTGCCCTCCCACCCTTCCCTACGTGTCAAATAAATAAATAAAATCTTAAAAAAAAAAAAAAAGAATTTCAGGAAGAAGAAAGAGAGAGAGAGAAAGCCAGGAGTGTAGACCAGGATCAAATTGTGCACAATGACAATGGCTTCAGGACAGTGCTCACTGTGAGTCTCCAGCAGGCTCTGAGCTTGGGTGGGACAGCAAGGAGCGCTTCTTCAGATTCACTTCCTTACTGGCTGTTTCATGGGACAGTCCTTCAGTCATCCCCCCTCCCATGGTTCTCCCACCATGTGTGTTTTGAGCCTCCATCACCCATCAGAGTGATATGTTGTCTTCTCCTCCTTCCTTCCCTTTCATTACGAGTCCTGACAATATCTTTTCATCCTTTGATTCTGGCAGACGCTTCTGGGGAGATGATTCTCAGCAATGCTATTGGGGTGACAGTTGCAGGGGCCGGATTGCTGCCACATGAGGGTGACTCAGAGGCGGGAGCCCTGACTGTCAGTGAAAGGAGAAGAGGAGAGCACTGTTCTGCACCTCCTCCTTGGGTCAGCAGTCTGGGAGGAAGCCAGTCTGGAGGAGGGAGTGAAGCTAGAGGAGCGCTAAAAGGACCTAAGGCCTGTGTGAAGTTAGGGAGACGGTGACAAGGGTTGAAATTTATTAAGTGATCAGGTTAGGGGTGCCTGGGTGGCTCAGTCTGTTAAGTGTCTGCCTTTGGCTTGGGTCATGATCCTGGGATCCTGGGATTGAGCCCCACGTTGGGCTCCCTGCTTGGTGGGGAGTCTGCTTCTCCCTTTTCCCGTTCCCCTCTCCTTCTCTCTCTTGCTGTCTCTCTCTCTCTCTCTCTCTCTCTCTCTCACTCTCTCTCTCTCTCTCTCTCTCAAATAAATAAATACAAATAACTGATCAGGTTAAAAGTCTTCCCTAAATAGCTTGGAAGCTACTCAAAATCAGCTCCCTCAATATCTCTGCATTTCCAACGACCTCTGCCTCCGAGGGAACAGTTCGCTGATTCTTTCCAAGATGGCATTTTCTGAAAGCAAAAGCAACACCAACCTGAAATTTATTTAGTCCTGGGTTTAAGAAGCCAGTGATCTAGATGTTCGGTCTGTGTGAAATTACCTGTACAGATGGCTTGAACTGTCAAATGAACTTGCCCTCCCATTGGTGTTTACTCTGTGTCCCAGCGGCTCCACGGAGGCTTGGCCTGCCGGTCAACCTGTGAGAGCTGCAGCCTCCCGGGCTCCCAGAGCCCTAGCTTCTGAGCTCTTCAGTCCAGGCGGTAGCCTGAATAGCATCTTCCTTTCTCTTTTCTAAAATATATGGACCGGTCTGTCTTTGGTTTGGTTTACTTTAATATTCTAACTTCATTTCTCTCCCTTTTGGCACCACAGGACAATTTGTATAATAATTTTTTATAATTTATTTCTCTTTAAGCCGTAAGTATTTTTTTTTTTCCAGGAGACTCTGAGAATACAAAATTCAGTGTAACTCTAACTCGCTTCCTTCAGGGTATGACTTTTCCTTTTTTTTTTTTTTAAAGATTTTATTTATTTGACAGAGAGAGAGATCACAATTAGGCAGAGAGGCAGGCAGAGAGAGAGGAGGAAGCAGGCTCCCTGCTGAGCAAAGAGCCAGATATGGGCCTCGATCCCAGAACTCTGAGATCATGACCTGAGCCGAAAGCAGAGGCTTTAACCCACTGAGCCACCCAGGCACCCATGACTTTTCCTTCTTAATGACAACCATTATTAGTTTAAGAATAATAAAGATAAACCTTAGTTGAGTCACCTGGGTGGCTCAGTTGGTTAAGCGACTGCCTTCGGCTCAGGTCATGATCCCGGAGACCTGGGATCGAGTCCCACATCAGGCTTCCCACTCGGTGGGAAGCCTGCTTCTCCCTCTCTCACTTTCCCTGCTTGTGTTCCCTCTCTCGCTGTGTTTCTCTCTGTCAAATAAATAAAATCTTAAAAAAAAAAAAAAGATAAACCTTAGAATTTAAATATCCTTGGAAGGGGGTTCAGCAAAAAATGAACATTCCTTTTAAGGAACAAATGAATAGTACCTAACCGATCCCTTTCTAAAGGTAAGAACCAGCTCAGGAGAGAGAGAAGGAACAGAAAGAGGCTCAGGGCACCTGAATGGCTCCTCTCAGAAGACTGGGAAACCACACAGCAGTGTAGATTGACTTCCCAGGTTTGCTTGGGACCATCTTTGTTAAAGAGTCACATTAAAATCAGGTGCATTGCTCTCTGTTTTTCTTTCTTTAAATTTGGAATCCAAGTTATCGGATATCATCACTAAATGGGATGCTCTTCTGTTTTCACTGTTGCACACAGACAAAGCTATATTTATCGTCTGCCAGTGAATCGGAATAAATTGAGTTTCAAATGATTTTCAGGGATATTATAAAATGTGTTGACTGCTTTGAAAAGAACAAAAGCAACCTGAACAATGCCTGTCCCAAGCAGCCAAGGTTGTGGGAAACTGCTTTATAGTATGAGAAATAAAACAAAAGAAAACCCCATTCATTTCCAAAGAAAGGTTTCCTTTCAAAAATGGAAACTCAGAGATTTAGTGCTAGTGGTTCCTAAAAACTAGTGAAGTGTTAGCAATTTCATTAATTAGGGTCATGGATACAGCAATATTTGTTTGTTTAAAACGAGACTTCTTCTATTCATTACTGCTTGCTTCATAAGATAGACAGTGCTTCCTTCAGTTGCGCAAGCATGCAGGAAATACAGTCTTGAACTGCCCTCCTGGAGGTCCTGTTTCGGTCAAGGCTGGGATACATACACCTCACGGCTTAGCCACAACAGAGTCGAGAGTTTGTAGCCCAGATTCTTTGCATATGGGATACGATCTCAGATGACAGGGGCGGCAAGGAGCAGCAGCATTCCAGGCACCCGTGTCTTCTCACAAACCCTAGATGGGGACTGAGGACGGACAGATAGAAGCAGTGAGGCTGAGCAGAAGTTTAACTCAATGTTCTGATTGATGAGTGTCGCCAGGACCAACGAGCCAACCACCTGCACCTCTCACAGCACAAACACCCCCGGACCTTGGCCCCAAGTATTTTGAAGCTGATGCCTAAATGCCTATTGCAGAGGCTTTGATTTAATGGGTCTGGGGTGCAGCCTGGACCTCGGGATTTTTACAGGCTCGCACATGGTGGAAAGCAGCAACCAAGGGTGGGAATTTTAAATGTCTGTAGCCTCACAGGTTTGGCAGCAACTCCATGGCCACTGGTAATTTCCTCTTACACCTAAGGATTCCATTTCAGGTAGCCAGTGAATGGTGAGGTCCCTCTAGAAAATAAACACCCAAGTCTGAGCCTCATTGAATGAGTATTTCTGAGACGGTAGCCCTGGCACGAGTACTGGTCTCTTTCCCCAGGAGGTTCCAGGGTACAGCCAGGTTCGCCGATTCCTGCTCCGTGGTTCTCTAGACCCAGCCATGTGACAGTCTTTCAACGTGGAGAGCTGGACAGGCTCCAGGTGATGATTCATGAAAGCATGTTATTTGAAAATGGAGTTTTGTTTAATAACAGTTTGATTCTTGTTTACATTACACATTAATAGGTTCTGGCTAGAACAGGCTTCTTGATCTAACTTACAGAACCTGGGAGGTATGTCCTCATACCTTGGCAAATTGCACCCAGGTAAAAGAGGAGTGGCATTAGGAATGTATCTTAATTTAACAATTTTCTTAACCTAAACATGCACAGTCTTTCACCTAGTTGGCACTACTGGAGTTTTTCTCGATGGCTGTAGGGCATATTTATTGTGAGTTACTTTGGGCTGCTCCATCAGAGGGAAAGTGTTATTTCTCTTGTTAAAATCTACCCCTTGTTTCTATTTTTTTCTCAAGGGAGGCCATACCTTGCCTTCTCTTCTGTGCCTTTGGTCCTGAGTAGTCTTTCTGCGGTGGGACAGGAGCCCTCACTGGTCTTCATCATCCCCCATCTGCGTCAGGACTTCTCTTTTACTTAACAGCCTTTTGATTTGTGACTCATAGCCTGCCCTTGGTTAAACAGTTATTTATTATTTAAAGATTTCAGACTAAATGTTCTTATTCCTTAATTGGTTTCGAGATGCTTCTCATACAGATGATTGGCAAACCATGCTTTGAAAAATATTGATTGCTCAAAATAGTGATTGTTCAAAAAATATTCATGGCTAAGGATAAGGAACTTTTTTGGAATTGGCAACAGTTTGGAGCAATGAACTTGTTCATAAAATTTACTGTTCTGATGAAGGAATAGCAAATATTTAAGGCCAATAATTTTTTCCAAGATCACAAAACTTCTACGTACATTATCTACATTATATTATCTACGTGTTCATTTATTTTCTTTCTTTCTTTCTTTCTTTCTTTCTTTCTTTCTTTCTTTCTCTCTCTCTCTCTCTCTCTCTCTCTCTCTCCTTCCTTCCTTCCTTCCTTCCTTCCTTCCTTCCTTCCTTCCTTCATTAGACATTTTGTAAGACCTTGGACGATGTGTAACAGATCTAGGTGTTGCGGTCAGAGGTGGATAAGATGTGATCTAACCTGACAAAGATCATGTCTTGGATTATGTCCAATGTGTAGAGGCTCAATGGATGTTTCTGAATGAGGGTCGATAAATGGCAAAGGAAGGACATGAAATGGTGAAAAATGGCCACCTCCAGGTTGGATGATATCCAGGCTCAGAGAGACATCTTAAAAACTAAACTTCTGTTTGGGAGAAGATGGAGTAGATTTACTTTTTCCTATTCCTACCACTACATACAACTAAAACCCAAACATTACATACAAAATAAACATTCGCTTCTGAAAGGTAGGAAAAGAAGGTAGACCTGAGGGACATGAGGACCCAAGACACAACAAGGTAGAGGGTTATCTGGCTTATCTTTTTGCCCCATATATTCTGAACCTGGAGATGAAAAACCTGGCGTCCCAGAAATCCCAATGAGCTCGGACAAATAAAGCCCCAATGAAATAAAGCCCCTACTCTCTTTAGCCAAAAAACCCAGAAAAAAGAGCAAACAGAATTCAGCAACCTATATGATAATTATATACCATGACCCAAGTGAGGTTTAGTCTAATGATACAAGCCTGGCTCAGTATTTGAAAATTAGGCTATGTAATTTGCCATATTGATAGACTAAAGAGAAAAAACAAGCAATCATATCAATCAATGGGAAAATATTGACAAAATTCAACACCCATGTCATGATTAAAAAAAAAAGCTGTCATAACACTAGGAATAGGAAGGAATTTCCTCAGTTTCATAAAGAGCAACTAACAGGGGCGCCTGGGTGGCTCAGTTGGTTGGGCGACTGCCTTCGGCTCGGGTCATGAACCCGGAGACCCGGGATCGAGCCCCACATCGGGCTCCCTGCTCGGCGGGAAGCCTGCTTCTCCCTCTCTCACTCCCCCTGCTTGTGTTCCCTCTCTCGCTGTGTTTCTCTCTGTCAAATAAATAAATAAAATCTTCAAAAAAAAAAAAAGAGCAACTAACAAAATCCTACAGGAAATTTTGGGCTTAATGGTGAGATCAGGAATTGGGTAAGAGTGTCCAGTCTCACCATTCTTTTTCAGCATATACTGAGAAGTTCTAGCCAGTCCAATAAGACCAAAAAAAAAAAAAAAAAAAAAAGCATACAGATACAGATGAGAAAGGAAGAAGGGAAGAAGTAAAGTGATCCCTATTTGTAGATTACATGACTGTCTACATAGAAAATCCCAAGGAATCTAGAAAAAACTCTCCATAGCTAATAAGTGAGCTCAGAAAAAAAAAGCAGCACACCATATGGACATATAAATATCAGTTGTATTTCTATATATTAGCAATGAACATATGACCACTGAACTTAAACATGTAAAATTATTTGCAATCACTCAAAAAAGGAGAATGCTTATATAAAACATTTACAGGACTTGTAAGCTGAAAATTGAGTAATGCTGATGAAAGAGAGCAAAGAAGATCTATATAAATGGAGAGAGTTCATAGATTGGAAGAGCCAATATAGTAAAGATATCAATTCTGCTAAATTAATATACAGTTTTAGTGCAATTCTTATCTAAATCCCAGAAAATTTTGTTATACATATGGACAACATTATTCTAAGATTTATATGGAAGAGCAGAGGAAATAGAATAGCTAAAATAACTTAAAAACGAGGAGTAAAGTGAAAGGAGCCAGTCTACCTGGTTTCAAGACTTATTATATAGCTACTATAGTCAAAATGTCAATATTAGTAGAGAAATAGGAATATAGATTAATGGAACAGAAAAGCAGAGTTTGACTCCCACAGATACGCACAACTGATGTTTTGACACAGGTGCAAAAGAAATTCAAAAAAGAAAAGATAGCCTTTTGACAAATGGCACTGAACAATCCATAGACAAAAAAGTGAAACCTGACCTGAGACTCAGACTTTATGCAAAAACTAACTCAAGACGATTCATGGATATAAATGTAGAATACAAAACTATAAAACTTTCAGTAAAACACATAGGAGAAAATTTTAATGATCTAAGACGAGGCAAACAGTTCTTAGACATGACCCCGAAAGTATGATTTATAAAAAGGAAAAATTGATAAATTAGACTTCATTAAAATGAAAAGCTTTTGCTCAGCAAAAAACTGTTGAAAGGATGAAAAAAGTCAGCAAGTGGGGAAAACATGTTTGCAGACCGTATACTCGAGAAAGAGGCCTAATCGTCGGGATAAAAAAAAGAATCCCCAAAACTCACCATTAAAATCTAACAATCTATTTATAAAGTAGGCAAAAACATGTCATCGGTGAGGCTGTACAAATGGCAAATAAGCAAACAAAAGGATGCTTGGCATCTTTAGCCGTTAGGGAAACACAAACGAAAACCGCAACAAGACTCTACCACGCACACCTTCTTTAGATCCTTTACATATTCTATAGGTTACTTCTACACCCCTCGCAATTACACTACCGGACATTCATCCCACAGAAGCCTACACACAGGTTGATAGCAGCTCTATTCATAATCTCCTAATGCTGGAAACGACACAGACATCCCTCACCGTACAAATGGTGAACAGGCTGTGTACCCCCATCCCATGGAATAGCATTACTCAGCCTACAAGGGAGCAAATTATTGATGCATGCAACGACCTGTTATGCTGAGAGGAAAAATATGCACTCCCAAAGGGTTAAATACTATATTTTTCCACTTAAATAACATTGTTGAAGTGGGAATATTCTAGAAACAGAGTATTAAGAACAGTGGTCAGCAGGAGGTAAGGAGTTGGTGAAATATGGGGATAAAAGGGCAGCCGGAAAGATCCTATGATGTTGGCCATGTTCTGTGTCCTGACTGTATCAATGTCAATATCCTGCTTGCGATGAAGCATTCTAGTTTTGCAAGATGTTGTCATTGGGAAAAACTGGGCCAAGGGTATATGGGATCTCTCTGTATGATTTCTTATGCGTTCACGTGAATCTACAATTAATCAAAATTAAAGAGCTTAATACTGATAATTTAGAAACCTGAATCTTACCATATCACCTCTCCTCATAACTTCACCATCGTTGTAAGACAACATCGAAATGCTTTGTGGTGCTTGGTGAGAACTTGTCTACCCTGGCCGCGTGGATCCCAGCCCTGGCACCTGTGAGAGTCACGCCTGGCGCGTATAAAAGTACTGATGCCTGAGCAGTGCTCCAGCTGAATTCAATCAGGGTCTGATCTCTGGGGGTAACTAGACAGTAATTAGTGCTTTCATTGATAGCTGGTGACTGTCAGACTATAAGCTCCATGAAGCCCGTTTTTGCTTACCATTGTGGCTCTAGCTCCTGACTCAGTGCTTGCCTACTGGGACGTGCTCTGTGAATGTGTGTGAAGTGAATGAATGAATGAATGAATGAATAAATGAATATAGGGGAAACAGAAGGATCCTCCTGCCCTGTTTTGCTGCCTCCCTGAACCCATGAAAGGCGAGAAAGAGGGGATAAGCTGCCTTCCCGGGTGTCCTCCCTGTCCCCGTAGCCTCATCACAGTAGAGATCGCAGCATTGCTCTAAGGGAGATCCAGCCCCAGAGTATAATATCTGGAAATGATGACAGGGCCTCCTTCTTCACACTCAATCAGCAAATGTAATGAAAGTGAAACAGAAGCTGGCAAGGAGGCTGGAATGACACGTAATCTTCCTCATGCAGAAATAACAGAAAACATTTTAATGCAGCTAAAAAAAAATGTAAAGGCATTGGCCAAGAAATGAAGACAAGTTCTATGGAGGAAGAGAGGCTGGGGAAAGGAGGCTCCCAGCCTTTGACCTCGTCATCCCATTTACAGCAAGTCTTGTGTGCTGCTCAGCAAGGCCCAGTGGTTCACTTAATGTTGATGAGTGAGTACAGTGATGCCAACAGACTGGGTTCAGCAAATTCCAAGGTGTTCTCAGGCTTGTACTGATTTTATCCTATTGTCCCTCAGGATCTATGTGAGCATTACAATGTGAGCACGATAATTAACATTTTAAACAATTGCCTCAAGATAATTGCAAGCTTTGGAATTTTATACAAATTCCAGTTCATAAATTCCCAAACACCAGTGTGTGTAACTTTATTCTCAGTAACTCCATTCAGTTTCCATGTCTACACCGCCATGACCACCACCACAAACAACCAACCACCACAACCACCATCATGAACACAACCATCACAACGACCCACCACAATGACCACCACCACCATGACCACCATGACCACCACCATGACCATGACAACCATGACCACCACCATGACCATGACCACAATGACCACCACCACCATGACCACCACCACCACCACCCATTGTACCTGGTTGGTGGGAAACTTACCTTTTTATTCTTATTTTTGGTTGCGGAGTGTTTTTCTTTTTTTAAAAATACCTCTGGTGTTTATTTTATTTATTTATTATTTATTAATTTTATTTTAAAGAGTTTATTTATTTGACAGAGAGAAACACAGCTAGAGAGGGAACACAGCAGGGGAAGTGAGAGAGGGGGAAGCAGGCTTCCTGCGGAGCAGGGACTACAGGACCTGGGACTACAGGATCATGACCTGAGCAGAAGGCAGATGGTTAAGGACTGAGCCACCCCCAGGCGCCCCTGGTGGAGTGTGTTTCAAGTGCTCCCTGGAACTGTCAAGCTTCAGAGTGGTAAAGCATTGTGAAGGTTGGGATTGTATTGACCCTTGAATCTCCTTTCCATGTAGGCGGAAGGAAGCAAGCTCCTTTATGTCAGGATCTGTTTGGATCCTTACTTTGGGTTTGGGAATTTTCCTTAGGCTGCTTATCTTCACATCTGCTCAGATTTCTCAGCAACCCTCCTCTCTCTGGTGTTGCTTTTTGCCTGGCAGCTGTATGCTTGAAAGATGATCTATCACCCTTTTCCTTCCCTTGTCTTCTCCCTCCAGCCAAATAAAATCTTTCTAGTTGGGGGTGAAAAGTGTCATTGAGGTAGCTGAGCCAAAAACACAGATGGGTCACCAAACTACCTGCATTGGAAACAGGATAAACTGGGGCACCTGAGTGGCTTAGTCAGTTAAGCATCTGCCTTCAGCTCAGGTCATGATCTCAGGGTCCTGGGTTTGAGCCCCACATCTGGCTATCTGCTTAGCAGGGAGTCTGGTTCTCTCTCTGCCTGCTCCCCACTGGTGTTCTCTCTTGCTCACTCTCAAATACATAAATAAAAATCTTTTTTTTTTTTTTAAAGAGGAAGGAAATTATGGGCCACAACTCAAGAGATACATCAATAGGTGAGGAAATATAAAAGAGAAAATAATTAGTAATTATACAAAGACACATTGAAATTTGTGTACTTCTCGAGTTTTGTCTTTTTAATGTCCCCCTCCCACAAGGCCCCCTCAGGTCCTGACATGCTTATTGATGATTTATTTCCTGCCGCCTTTACCTACATGTTCTCCTTAAATCATTCCCCAAACCCTATGAAAAGTTCATATCATTTTGAGAGTAGACACGAGAAAATGTGACTCCAGGAGCTTAGTGAGTATTTGGACAGGGCCCAGGGGTCAGGCGATCATCTTCTCCTTGTATTGTATTATATCGACCCTGGCAGACCCTTAAGGAGTGGATTCGGAGATTTGAGGATGAGACCACCTACGTGGATTGCTTGGGTGTTCTTCAGATAAAAAAAATGGAAGCCTGCCCATCCTGCTTTTGTGTGAAGATGACCTGGGCCAGGAGCAGAAGCATCAGAATGTCTGGGGGTGGGGGTAGGACCCAGAGGTCAGTATTTAAAAAATCCTCTAGGTGTTTCTGCTCTGTGGCTGCAGTCGAGAACGAGGGCTCTGAAGCAGCAGTTCCCCAGCCTGGACATGCATCAGAACCACCCGGAAGGCTTGTTAAAACCCCGATGGCTGGGGCCTACTTGTACAATTTCTGATTCGGTAGGTCTGGGTGGGGGCCCAAGACATGCATGTCCACATTCCCCGTGAACGGGTGATTGCGCAGAAGTAAAGTGGTCTGGTCTCTTCTTCCCTGCTGGTCAGGTGATAATGGGGTTTGTGTCTCAGTCTCTTGCATGACTCCCCACACGCTGACTTCCTCAGCATGACTATTGGTACACCATTGGCTGCGGGAATGCTAAACAGCCTGTCAGCATCAGAAGGATCTTGAATTAATCAGGCAGTGGATCCCATCAGGCTTTGAATGGATTCTAAGGAGCTCATCACAATGGTCAGTAGGAAAATAAACGTCTTTCGAAGGAGATTTACCATGTCAAATTTAGTCGTGCCACTCCTATCAATGTTCCTTTTCTTGTTTTTTCAAAGTCTCTGTGATACCTCCTTTTGATTAGTTTCAATGAAGTCAAGTCATCAAGGAGCCAGAACTCAAGAGACAGGGACAGTCCTGATGGTGGGGCAGATATGAGGCTGGGAAGGGCACTGCCGCGGAGAAATGGAGTGTGCTTGTCCATCTCTGCTCACGGACACACGAAAGCACTTGATCTTGAGCCGTGCCCATCGAGAGCTCAGCAGCCATGGGCTGAATCGATGCCCTGTGGATACCTAAGGTCTAAATATAGTAGGTACAACTGTGAAGTGACTTCACAGAAGGATGTTGTGAACCACAGTCGGCTACTGTGCTTGGGTTCTTGTCTAAATCGGTGGGTTGCCACAGAGGGTGACTCCCGCCTGGCCCCCATGGGCATTTGGCAGTGTTTGGACACATGTTTGGCTGTTGTCACTGGCGAGGGTTTTACCACGGGCATCTAGCTGCATGAAGCCAGGGGTGCCAATAAACGCCCGATGGCGTCCTGAACATCCATAGAGCTCAGGTTGAGAGACTCTGGTCTGGGTCTGACTGCGCAGGGTTTAGCAACTCTGCGTCAGGTGACTCGAGCCATGTCCCGGAGCGTCAGAGCATTTTATGTTTCCTGCGTGTCAGTTCATAGAGAGAATGCCTCCAACTTGCCGTCCTGTCAAGGTACGGGTAGAAGGATTTTGATAGGCTCCTTTGAGATCTTATGAAACAAGGGAAGTGCTGTAGAGGTTCCAGGAAAAGTGTCAGTCCTCACTTGCCGCCTTTCTCCCTAGCATGGCCTAGATTTGACACCTTAGAACTGTTCAGGCAGGATCTGCGAAAATCAGGTGATCAAGCTCTCATAACACTCCCCTTCTTCAGTGTGGGAAACATCATTTTCGTCTTGACCCTCTGCCTAGGTCTGGCCATCCATGTCTTGTTGGGAGGAGATGCTGACCAAATACCTATTCATTATTTTGTGTAGGACACCTGTTACTGTCATCCTTGCATTCAGAAGGAAGCTGATTGCTAAATCCAAGAACAAGGACTATTCATGATATCCTGACAATACTTCGTGTTTTCACTATGTTTACCTCTAAATAACTACGAAGCATTCAAGAGACATACATTCTTATTAAAGATCTAATTAATTCCCCTGGTACTCATGGGAAGCAAAGAGGAGGTAGGTCATATTCTTCCCGCTGTAAGAGGAGATAAGCCCGGAGTCACACACTGACTCCGTGAAGAGCTAGGAGTAGGGGTGCACTGACTCCGTGAAGAGCTAGGAGTAGGGGTGCAGCTCTTGACAATCCTCCTGCTGTTGGCATCGACTCATCAGACTCTGATGAGTGTCCAGTCATGAATGTCTAATTTCAAAATTAAAATAACAATTCAAAAATAAAAAGACTTATTTAT
>PITA01017656.1:0-42696 GCA_004023965.1 Spilogale gracilis | reverse complement strand
GAGGAGGACGGAGATGAAGGTCAGAGGAGGACGGAGATGAAGGTCAGGGGGAGGACAGAGATGAAGGTCAGAGGAGGACAGAGATGAAGGTCAGGGGGAGGACAGAGATGAAGGTCAGGGAATTAAGGCAGCTGCAGACAAACAGGGTGACCATGTTGCCACCAACCAGCATGATCAGACAATGCAAAAGGAAAAGTTAAAGGAGAAGATGATAGACAGACAGAGAGAGGGGGGGCTACTGTGACCTGCTTACCTATATTCACCTTCCACTTCCCATCTCAGAATCACAACATGGTCACCTTGGGTAGAGTCTACGCCCTACCTGTAAACGACCCTCACTGCCTGCCACCCAAGCAAAACCACCACATGAATGTGGGGCAGGGCAAGAAGGAAACTAGATGTTCCAAGGCCCTGCTTTTTTCCTTTAAAGTACTTTGAAAAGGAATTCTTTTGAGTATTTTAAATTTATACTTTATATTTTTAAACACTAAAAACCATATGTGACACTTTATACTTACTCACTTACTAACATTTTTTAACCTATATATGTATTTAACATTGTGATATGGGTCAGCCATGCTTAACAATCTCCCGTGACCAAACAAGCTTTCAGAGCATCCTCTGTCCTACTTCTGACTTGATTTATGGTGTGATTATGTTTATTACAATCTCAAAGGAGGGGAAAAAAAAGAAAAGCAAAAACAACAATAAAAAGTCCTACTCCAAGCATTAACGTTTTGGTGTGTTTGTTTTGGAGACGCATCTGAACCCCAGAATTAGCTTACGGATTATTTTAAGCTGAAGATATTTAAGATGCAACAGATGCAGAAAAAAAGCCTCCTTGGGCCTCCCTTATCTGACTACAATCTGCAATTTCTATAAATCCCCTAAGAGGGAGGAGTTTTATGAAGACGGAAATACCATTCACACCTGTATAAATGTTATCACAAACTTGCTTATCTTCCATCTGTTGTAAAAACTCATTCTCCTTTCCTAAAGAAACAGCTCTTCCCACAGAAGCTTTAATAAATCTGCTACTTAGGTGCCTAAGGCTTTAATAAGTCTGCTACTTCCTCTGTTGGCTCTTATATGCATAGGAGATAAACCTTTTTCCTCCTTTATCAGTTTAGTTCACAGACCTCGGTATCATACATAACAGGGTAGAAGAAAAGTTTTTCCTCCCCTACAATGTACATAGCTGTCTTTAACTAGTTGGGTTTTATAAGGTAGTTTAAGAAGCCAAAGATAAGGTCTACCCTCTTCCCTTTTTTGTCACTAAAGTTGCTGTTTGTTTGGCCTGTTTGATGCGTGTGCGATGATATCCAATAATTACCTGGAATCTTATTTTGCTGAATTGTTCTAACAACAACAGCAGTGGTAGCAACAACAAAAAATAGTAATAATGGATAACATTTATAGGGTACTCACTATGTGCCAAGCATCCTTCTAGGTCTATTGCTTCATTTATCCTTTACAACTTCATGATACACAGAGATGCAAAAATGGAGGCACAGAGAAGTCAAGTAAATCACCCAAGTTCACCGAGCCAGGTGGCATCTCTATGGCCAGTTGAGAAATCCTGACCTTATCTAGAAGCATCTCAGAACTAGCCCCAAGGATATCAGATTCTAAAGCCTCAGAAGTTTCCTCTTTTCCTTATGACCTTCCCAAATCGCAGAGGTACAATCCTTTCCGTAGTTCTGTTTTGAAACCATTGTCTTGTTCTGGCTTTAAGAAGAAAGTGTTTTCTCTTGCCCTTTGGATTCCAGATTAATCCTGGTCCTGCAGGATTTCCTGCCTCACTGGTCCTCATTGCCTTGTTTCGGCCTCCTCCTCTTCACAGGGCCCGTCTTTGTTTCTTTGTTCTGCGTGTCTATCTCCTTCCTGCGGTGGGAGTGGGTCACCTGGGAAGGCAGGAATGCCGTGGAGAAGTCCAGCATACGACCGTAGAGTCATTTGGTTGCTGAGGTTGAACAATTTCATGCAGGCTGTGAACAGTGGAGGTATCACTATATTTTCTTAACAGTGTGGGTATCACTATATTTTCTCCACCAGAGCACAAAAAAAACTTATTGAATTGCACCGCAATGACTAAGCATGTGAATAAAGTCACCGAAGTAGGGCTGGCTGTTGGGGAGTCCTGGAGAAGGGGTTGGGTAAGGCTCAGGTATCACAAGTGGTCACTGAGCTCACTCACACTCGGGCTGGGCATTCAGCTGCAACCTGGCATAATTCAACAATGGGAAAGTGTGAACTTTATTTACTCGTGTATGAATGTATACAGTCGGTCAACTTGTCATTCCAGGCAGTAAGCACCAAATGCCTTCTATGTGTTTAAAATCCCTCAGGATTTGGAGGAGCGAAGATAAATAAGACCAGGGGCTTACCTTGAGGAATTTACAGCTGAAAAAGGAAGAGCGATAGATAAAGTAACAGGTAGGAAACTCATGAATTAATCCAGGTGAAAATTCAAGGTTCAAGAGTCTGAGTCCTCCATAAAACCCAAGGAGGATTCACCATCCAACAAACCTTCGTTTTTTTCTTTACAGTTTCATAATCTGTACCTGGAAGCCTCGGTGAAACAACTTTGCTGTTCATAGGTCATCATCCTTTGTTTCTCAATGGAGAGGTAGCCCAGTTGCCCTTCCACCTTTATATGTAGAAATAAATGGCAAACAAAGGGAGAGGGAGAGACAGAGAGAAGGTCTCATGAAATAGCATACTGACCTGCAAGGTAACACAGGTTCTTTCTGCAAGCTCCAGGACCTTTCCCATAAGACAAAACCTTTCATTGTTATATTCACGGTGATTTCATAGTCACAGCGATACCACCACAGGGCCCAGTCCCTGGTGGATTTTCAAGCTGAGGGAGGAACTTCCTACTACAACAACTGGAAGCCAAGTCTAGCTTTCCCGTGGGGGCGAAGAGAATGAACCCCCAGGAATGCCACACCACTGATGTTGACCTTGCTTCAATCTGGAAACTTCATCACCAGAGATGATGGAAGGAAGATTCTAGCCCGAGCGGCACCTTCCGCTGGGAAAGTAGCACGGAACCTTCCCCTAATGATTACATGACTGTACTAAGCCAGAGCAAGCTGCAAAGGATAAAAAGCATCCATTTGTAATCAGGGGGATTTAAAGAAGCCGAGGTTAATTTTTATTCAACCTGCTTCAAGTGGAACTGTGTCAGTCTCCAGTCTCTGGTTGTCAGGGAGAGGAAGCTTTTCCCATCAGACGTTTTCCCAGAACTGGTTGAACGCGTAAGGAAACTGTAATGATAAAATTAATGTAAAGCTTCTTATCATTAAGCTATAGAAAAGAAGAGGTGTAAAAGGACATTCAGTATGGCAAAATGAGTTACTATCCAGGTAGCAAATATATTACGGTTGGTTTCTGGATTAAAGGAGTCAAGATACTTAAGGCACTTAGTGTCGGCTCATAGGAAATATTATTACGTGATAGCTCTTCTTATCCCTTGTGTCCCCCTTCTGTATTAGTTTCCTTGTGGCCTCTGTGACAAATTACCACAAGCTTAGTGACTAAAACTAACACAGATTTATCAACTGACCGTTCTGCAGGTCAGAAAAGATAACCTGAGGCATAATAAAAATTTGAAGAGCGGGAGCAAAAGTGGGTTCAAACTGAGCAGTGCCCAACCAGAAGTGGGTAGAAGTGGTCTCTGGACAGGACCTAGGAGAAAGTTCCTTATAGAGAAAAAGTGGGAGCAAAGCCAAAACATTATATGATTGGCTGTGACTTACGCATTTCTCTTATTCGGGACAACCTAGCTGACTGCAATGGGTTTCAATTTCTTGACTTTGAGGCATGTACAGGTTTAGGGTTTGGTTTGTTTACATAGGCTGCTAAGGTATTAGAATCTCCTCAATCGAATGGCCTCCTGGTTTAATTGATTTAAAAGAAGTTGACCATGGGTAGGCAGAGCTGCATTCCTTCCTCAGGCGCTAGGGGAGATTCTGCTGCCTTGCCTTTTCCAGATCCTGGAGCCATCTGCTTTCTGGCACCGCAGCTCCTGGCCCCGGTGCTTCCAAAATCACATTTCCTGTTTTGATTCTGCTCCTCCTGCCTCCCCCTTATAAGGACCCTTATGCTGATGTTGGAATCTACTGGACAATCCGGGATCATCATTCCACTTCATGATTCTTCATTTAACCACATCTGCAAAGTCCCTTTCTTTCCACGTGAGGTAATATATTGACGGGTTGTGAGGAGTAGGACGTGGCCATCTTTGGAGAGGCAATGGTTCCATTCGCCACACTTCTCTCAGCTCCCCCGCCTGGCCCTAATGTTAGGAGCGTGTATGGGCTGCAGGGCTTCTCTGTGCAGGCCCTGTGAGGTGGGTTTCAGAGACACCGAGACAGCAGAAATGCAGCCGGTGTACCCAATATTGTCTGGGCTCTGCTCTATCCTCTCTCATTTCACCATTTCTGGCCCTAGGAGTAGATTTTTCAACTGCCCACGCTTACTATTATTTTTTCTGGCTGCCAAAATCTGTCTTGCTTGTATGGGGGCAAGGAGTGGGAGAGAGGGATGGCCAAAAAGGCCAAGGGATTAATGCTCCACTGCTCCCAAGCATTCCTCAATCAATAGCTAATAAAGAACCAACTCCCTTGCCCTGGGGTTGGGAAGATTTTTAGGTGCCTCCGGGTCTGTTTCCAGGGACTCTAAACCAGGACACTGGAGCAATTTAAGTGACTGGTCCAATATCTCATGGCTAGTAAGTGACAGGGGTTGGATATGAACCCAGATCTGACTGCAAAACTCATGCTCCCAGTCATTTCTCTTGGCTGGCTTCTTGCTCATTGTACCTGAGGAAGATGGCTGACAAAGGATATAATCAAGGTAGAAGGTACCCCCTTTCAGGTTCCTGAATCAGAGGAAGAGAGGATTCCCAAGGGGTGGGTAGAGGCTACAATTTAGCCTTCTGAGACCCAGAAGGGTTGGGGATTGTGAATCTCAGCATGTAGCAAACTACTGAGCCCTGAGCATACTTGGGTACCACACACAGACTCATGGGCCAAATGAGAATCATGATTTTATTATTATATCTTTATTTTATTGTCATTATTTTGTTGATCTCGAGTTCAACCTCAGGACACAGTGATCAGGAGCTGGCTTACATAAATATGTACACACATGTAGTTTATCAGTACTCATATGTACTTGGGATAGTACTCATTAGGGCATGGACCATGACTGTAGCTGAAAGAGGCAATTTTCTTTTCTTTTTTTTTCTAAGATTTTATTTATTTACCTGACAAAGAGATAGAGAACACAAGTAGGCAGAGCGGCAGGCAGAGGGAGAGGGAGAGGGAGAAGCAGGCTCCCCGTTGAGCAGGAGCCGCTGACTCGGGGCTCGATTCCAGGACCCTGGGATCATGACCTGAGCCAAAGGAAGACTTTTAACTGACTGAGTTACCCAGACACCCAAGGAAGCAATTTCCTTAAATGTGGCTCTATCAAAATGTAGCTTTCCTAGAATATGAGTTTCAGACCGTAAGTTGCCTGCACTATTGAATAACAAAATGAAATAAGTAGATTCTCTCTCTTTCTCTCTCTCTCTCTCTCTCTCTCTCTCTCTCTTTTTAACCTTTAGGGTTGATTCTGACATAATTTTAAATTTGATTTCACAAGAACAATTACTCATGTGGGAGGCCAAGACTGATTTTGCCAAAGTCTTTCTATTCCCAAGAGCTGTGTCTTCTGAGAAAACCCTTGCCTATGGGGTTTATGTGTTTTTACTGTATTCAAATCCTGCGGTCTCTGGAGAAGAACTCTTTGGAACACAAAGGGTTACATTAACATTCAGAACTTGTGAAAAAGAAGAGATATATTCAAGATGAGATCTTGCCATTTGGGACAACACCAATGGACTTAATGGGTATTGTGCTGAGTCAAAAAGTCAGACAAAGACAAATACTCTATGATTTCACTTATATATGGAATCTAAAAAACAAAACAAATGAATAAACAAACAAAAAGCAGAAGCAGACCCGTAAATACAGAGAACAAACTGGTTGTTGTGAGAAGGGGGACGTGAGGAGGTGAGCAAATGGATAGAGGGGTGTGGTAGTTATCAGCTTCCAGTTATGGAATGAATAAATCACAAGGTGAAATGTACAGTATGAGGAATACAGTCAATGGTATTAAAATAGATGGTTAAAAAACCCAAAAGGGCCATATTCAGAATATTGCAAGGCTGTCAATTCATAGAAGATGTACCTGGCACTGTGTTGGATGCCATTCGGTTCTAATCCTGGTTTTGTTACCAACTCATGGTGTAAAACCTTAGGGGATCTATTTAAGCTCCCTATCAGTTACCTGATCAGTGAAACTAAGATGGTATTACAGTTGTTGGCTGCATCCTGGATGGAAAGCCTGCAGAATGGCTCATGCTGGTATATTCTTGGTAGGTTACTCTACCTCTACAGCTGGGCTCTCTCAGGAAGTCTAAAAAATATGAGAGTTTAAGAAATAGACATGTTACTGTCTTTTTCTGTCCTTGACATCCTGACATGTCTTAAGTCTGGTTTTCTCTTCTATTATTGGTTCATAACCCATGCGCTCTCGAATCTGCTGTAACAACTTTGTATTATATATCATGTGTTATAGTATCTATGCTAATAAATATTATGTTATATACCATGTGTGGATGCATAGCATTTATTACAAAATTGTAATGCAGATTTTTTTCAGAGTATGGATTGACTGGATTTAATTGTTAACAATTTGGCAATACAAGTAGTCTATAGTGACAACCAAGAGATTTAAAGTCAATGCCATTTTATCTGATCAAACTCTTCTGGACTTTTTTTTTAAGATTTTATTTTTAATAGACCTCACGTAGGGCTCCAACTACGACTCCAAGATCAAGGGTCACATGCTCCACCAACTGAGCCAGCCAGATGCCCTGACTTCTTTTAATCCTAAAGTGATTTTTATAGTGTAACTAGTTCAGCGAATTATTCTTAGGAAAGATGAACCATTCTCACTTTACCCCGAATTCAGTAAAAAATCTTGAAATATTGTTCTAAAAATTTTGACTTCATCTTGACCAAAGAAGTTTGGGACTAAATGTTCTCCCCATGAGAAAGATTTCAAAGGATGTAGGTGGGGAAAGAGGACCACACAGCAAATGAATAAATCACCTTCTCACCCACTTTCAGGCTAGGATTTTCCAGAGATCCCTAAACCTGACTGAATGTTAGAACTTTGACTAGGGAAACAGGGGCAGCAGGGGTTGTTAGAAGATGGTGGCATCATGAAGCAGTGCTTAGAACACAGTGGTGAAAGGCAAAGGATGGGAAAGATTATGAGGCTAACTGCCCTAAAGCTTTAAGGGAAGCTCCGGAAAACCTGGGAATTAGAGAATTCTACTCTCTTACGTGGTAAGCTGCAAGAGTAGTTGACAGTTTCCTATTGCTGTGACCCCCAGTCAGATGATACTTGCTTGGAACCAACTCAGTCCATTAGAAAAAGAAAATGTGCACACTAAGATAGCACATGCAGATTTTGGGGATACAGACAGCAGTTGTATACAGGCTCGGATATAGCTATTTTTTGTGAAAGCAGAGGGGTCTTTTTGGCTTTCCCATCAAGTGAGGTAGGTGTCCTTTCGATGATCCACCGCACTACGATGAGAGCTGATAAATTAACTCGTAAGCAAACCAGCTGCTCAGTTCTGTGTTTGCAGAAGAACCCAAGTCATTCAAGGTTAACCTAAAACAGAACACCCCGGTAATGTGATCTGCACGGAAAAAAGCATGCATCAGAAAAGGAGGACAGAATGAATAAGACACCTCTGGCCGGCAACCCTGAACAGACTTCCAGGAATAAGCAGGCAGTAGGCTCAGAAATGCCACCGATACCTGGCAGCTCAGCTCTCCCCCAAAGCCCCAGAGAGTCCGTCCAAAGTCTCTTTGGCTTTTGGTGCCACTAATAACACCAGTTTCTGAAGAGCAATTGAATATAATCCATTTCATTAATATGGGGGTGTGAATCTACAGAGTGTGAACTCAGGGAAGGATTGGTAACAAGGGAAAAGAATAGGGGGGAAGGCCAGCCTGGGCACTCACAGTGGCTTTTTCTGTTAGGCTGCTTAGATGGTATTTTATTCTTTTGTCCATTGTTGGTGATTGTGAATGGGAGGGGGGGCGCTATCCTTTATTATGATCTTCTGTTTTGTTTTGTTTTGTTTTTTTAACCTCTTGTGTGTCTTTTGTCCCATATAGTCCTAGTAATGTATATTGAAGTTGACAAGAGTATGCATAACGAGTCAGTGTCAACGACAGGGCTCTCACTTTTGGAAAAATGTTTAATTAAAGCAAACTTGATTGGTTCACTAGTTTTTAGGTATTACACCCTTACAGCTATAAAAACACTTTTACTTAAAAAATAATAACAACAACTTGGGGTGCCTCGCTGGCTCAATTGGTAAAGAACACAACTCTTGACCTTGGGGTCATGAATTCGAGTTCCACGCTGAGAATAGAGATCACTTTATCTATCTATCTATCTATCTATCTATCTATCTATCTATCTATCTATCTATTTATCTATTTTTCTTTAAGATTTTTATTTATTGTCAGAGAGAGAAAGAGAGCATACAAGCATGCAGAGGCAGACAGAGAAGCCAGCAGGCTTCCCACTGAACAAGGAGCCCGATGTGGGACTCAATCCCAGGACCCTGGAACCATGAACTGAGCTGAAGGCAGCCACTTAACTGACTGAGCCACCCAGGTGTCCCTCTATTTATTTTTAAAAACACTTCTTAAGAGTATTTCTTTTCTTTTTTAAATATTTTATTTATTTCTTTGACAGAGAGAGAGAGAGTATGCACACAAGCAGGCGGAGAGGCAGAGGGAAAGGGAGAAGCAGGTTCTGGGCTGAGCAGGGAGCCTGATGTGATGTGGGGCTCTATCCCAGGCCCCTGGGATCATGACATGAGACGGAGGCAGATGCTTAACTGACTAAGCCATCCAGGCATCCCCTTAATTCTATATTTTTAAGACCTTCCCTGACATTGTTATTTTTGTTTTGCACGTTGGCTCTTCTTTCCTTAGGCAGCCTCCGAGCTTTGACATTTCTTCTCGCACTTTGACACCGTCAAAATCACAGCTCAGTCCCATAGCTGTTACTTTCAGATCAACAAACTATCTAGGGGCAAAACAGTTCTGAGAACCATGCTTCTGTTTCCAGATTATTGTCTTACCTTAGATTCTGGCTCAGTAATTCTTTATTATTAACTCATTAATGATTCCAACCTATATTCAAACATCAACCTGCTTTTAAATTGTATGCAATACAAGAGTTAGCTTGAATTATCTGGTCACTTCCACCAGCAGCAAAATGAAAAAAGTTTTTAGCAGAGATCTTTACCAATGTGAGATTTTTGGAAATTAAATATTTGTAAGGGGATTCTCATGTGCAGCTCTGTATAAAACTCTCTGTCTATAGGTCCCGTACCTCCCAAATTTTCCTACCACTAATTCCCCCACTACCTTCCTCATGATCTCTGCAGCATTCCACACCACCATCCCATTTCTGATTTGTCTACAGGAATAGGAATAGCAGAGGTGACAACAAATAATGCCTGAAGGTTATGGTCCTTCTTTCTTCTAGAAGAATATAGTGTCTTTGATGAAGACTGGCAAAATAACCACAGACTCAGCGGAAAGATAAAAATACAGGCGTGGCAACAGCACATATGGCTTTTCTCTGTCTCTGATCTCATCTCTTCCGGCAGTAGGCAGGAGTAACGGAGGCTAGCTCACAAACAAGCTACCGGGCCGTGTGTACCGTTACTTCTCAGCGTTACATGGTTTCTGGGCTTTCATCTGCACCAGGGCCTCTGATGCTTTTAAACTACTTCTGCCTTCGGTGCTGTTGCCACTGTTACCATGGTACCACCAAGCTCCAGTGATACCGGGACCAGATTATCCTTAAGGAGATTTCCTTCCTGTCCCAACCTGGTCAAAGACACCAACCAGAACTTTGCAGCCTTCCATGCCCTTGGTGAAGAATTGATATAGGAGCCAAGGTTGCCCAAGAAGCAGGAGAACTTCCTTCTTCTGCCTTTGTCTCCCAGTCTACAACATGGATTCCAAAGAAGTTTAGAAATGAAAATCACAATGAGACACTGTGTTCGCCCTACGAGGCTGGCAAGATCAAAATGTCTAATAAAATGTCAGTAAGGGGGTACGGACAGAGGCATTGCATGTGGGATAGAAATTGGTCATCTTTTGGGAGAGTAATTTGGTCAGATCAGTCACAATTTACAATGCCCATGCCATTGGATTGTGCAAATTTATCCCCAGTTTAATACTTGCAAAATGACGTCTGCCCAAGGATAGTCAACATGGCAGTGTTTCTCAAAGACCAGAAACAATGGTAGAGCCCATGCTACATGGCCTTTCCATATTTCCTTGGCTAACCTCTGAGTTCACTGGCAGACAGGGTGGAAAGTTCTGCTTATACTAACAAAACTTCCCAGCTTGAGTCACCTGCAATGCCCTCAGAAGCAACCTTTAATCAAAGAGAATGAAAGATAGTGCATGTCTCAGTTTGCTTGCACTCTCCTAACAAAATACCACGGACTGTGTGGCTTAAAAAACAGACGTTTTAGAGACAGGCAAGTCTATTTAAAAGCAAACAAAAAGAAAATTTCAAACTCCTGCCCCAAAACAAAACCAAATTAATTTTCTCACAGTTCTGGACTCTGGGAGTTCAGGACCAAGTTCAAGACCAATTTAGTTTCTGGTGAGGGCTCTGTTTCCCTGTGTCCTCACATGGCCTTTCCTCAGCAAGTACACATAGAGGGAGAAGGAGGAGAGAGAGAGAGAGAGAGAAAGACAGTGACAGAGCGGGCTCTTTTCTTAGAAGGACACTAATTTGGGGTGCCTGGGTGGCTCAGTCGGTTATGCATCTGCCTTCAGCTCAGATCATGATCCCAGAGGCCTGGGATCGAGTCCCCCATTGGAGGGAGGGCGGTCCCTGCTCATCAAGAAGCCTGCTTCTCCCTCTCCCTCTGCCTACTGCTCCCCCTGCTTGTATGCTTTCTGTCTCTATCAAATACATAAATCTTTAAACAACAAAGGACGCTAATCCCATCAGAGCAGGGCCCCTCCCTATGACTTCATTTAACTTTAATTACTTCCAAGGGGGCCCCATATCCAGATACAGCCGCACTTCAACATGTGAATTTGGAGGGGATATGGGTTATATGGACATTTAGTCCATACCAGGGCATAAAGCCTCCCAGCCCCCTCGGAGTGGTGTTTTTTGCGGTGTGTTCTACACTGTTTCTTAGCAGGTCCCCAGTGAAATTGAGCCCACTTTTGCTCGAAGTTAAGACCTGCTTATTAGTTTACTCTTTCATGGCTTTTCTCTCTCCCCTTTCACCGAGCTTCCTGGAGTCACCTCCTGAATAAATGACCTACTTGCAAGACTTTGGTTACCAGACGGAGAACCGGTTCCTAAAGCAGGTTGAGCTGCTTGCCGCTCAAAATCAATCCATGAGAAACGAGTGATGGTGGGAAAGGAAAATTTGCTTTATTCCTGAAGCCAGCACAGCAACCTAGGAAGGCAGTGGACTAATGTCTAGAAGACCATCTTTCCCGTCCAAGGGGGCCAGAGGGTTTTCAAGGGGAAGGCACGGGGAAAGGAAGGGGAGCTATGCAAGGAGAAGCAGGTGTCTGGGCCATTAGTCCTATGTTGACATGACCCTGAGCAGACTTGCTGGCCTCAGCGGCAGCTGTTTTATAATGTGGTCAGGACTTATCTTCTGGGAAAGTCTGGTCCTTCACTCCTCAAGGCCAGTGGTCTGCAAATCTCCAAGTAAGTCGGTTCTTCTATAGGTCAAGGGACTCAGGTCAGCAAGCATGGAGTGCGTACCCTTGAGGCAAGATAACCCGGAGCTTGGGCTGGAGTGCTGTTAGTCTAGGGGTCTGCTTTTGGGAGAACCAAACTGAGACAATGTTTCAGATAACCAGATTTGAACCCAAAGTCACGCCCGGAGGCACTCAGGGCCACCGATCCTCCCACATTCCCAGTAGTGGGCACTGAGTTGTTATTTTTGTTCCTGGCTGTGTTCATTCTGCAGACTGGAGTGGAGAGACTTCGGAAGTAAGTCGGTCCTGGAAAGGAAGTGAGCCAGGGATGAGGAGGACAGGCAGAGCTGCGGCAACCAGGAGCCCATTCTGGGAGAGCAAATACCATATTCACCAAGTGTATCAGAGACAACAGGCGGGACTCCAGTCACCCAGGAACAGGGAGCTTTCCTTGAACCCAATTACTAAGAAGCCTCTGAAGCCAGGCAGGGTTTGGAATTTCAAAATATGTTCACCCTGGAAAACTGTTGTTGGCAAGCTGGGGTTAGAGAATTCAACTGTCGGTGTTCCACTTTTTATCATCATTTTTTGTTTTTTTGTTTTTGTTTTTTTGTTTTTTTAAGTGGGCTCCATGGGGGTGGAGCCCAACGTGAGGCTTGAACTCATGACCCCGAGATCAAGACATGAGCTGAGAGTAAGGGTCAGATGCTTCATCGACTGAACCACCCAGACACTCAATGACTTTTATCATCATTGAGTAATTGTGCCTATTTGTCAATTTTCTATGAGTGAAATAACTCGATGTGTCACCATTTTGCATGTGGCTTCTTTCACTCACTGTGGTGCTTGTAAGATTCATCCACATTGTTCAACGTATACTGACCACATGTTAAGCAGCCACTAAAAGCAAAACAAAATTGATGACAAGGGCAAACGCTGAAAATTTTGTTCCTTTCATCTTTCATAGAAAGGAAAAGAAATATAAGTAATCCAAATAGCATATGCTATATGAGGAAATATTATGACTTTCCACATCATTTTATTATTATTATTATTTTAAAGATTTTACTCATTTGAGAGAGAGAGAGAGGGAGAGAGCACACAAGCAGGGGGAGAGGCAGAGGGAAGAGGGAGAAGAAGACTCCTCGGTGAGCAGGGAACCAGACATGGAGCTCGATTCCAGGACCTAGAGATCATGACCCAAACCAAAGGCAGATGCTTAACCATCTGAGCCACCCAGGAGACCCATTTTTTTTTAATGTTAACATTATCAGAGATTCATATTTCTATGGGAAATGAGTACAGTCACAGCTCCCCAAGTCCCTCACCAGCTGATCTGATCTCTTGCTCAGGAAAAGGGAGAATTCCTTCGCTGTAACTCCACAAAGACTCTTTAAAAATTTTGTTTCCTTATATGTTACCTCCAAGTTTCAACTTCTCAGATTCTTCTCACCTCTTATAATCATTGGTAAATGTCTATATTTATACCATCTTTGAAAAATTCTCAGGGTGTGTGCGTGGCTGGCGCTCTGTGATGAGAGGCCAGTCAGTATTACTTATTGGTTAAATCTGCTACAGGCTTCTACCCTGTCAATCAACCTCATCACTTAGATATTTCTGTCCTCAATCAGAAAGAAGCTTCACAGAAATTAAAAACCTTCTGTACAGCTAAAGAAACCATCATCAAAATGAAACGGCAACCTACTGAATAGGAGATAATATTTGCAAATCAAAATATATAAAGAACTCATACAGCTCGATAATAAAAAAACAAACAAACAATCTGATTAATGAGTGGACAGGGGACCTGAACAGACATTTTCCCAAAGAAAACAGACAGATTGCTAATAGGTACATGGAAAGGAAGCCAGGAAGCCAAGGAAATCTAGATCTTTAAGACTATATTTAAGCTGGGAAAGGCCTACACATGATTTCAGTATTATATAAGTACTTCTGCCTTACAGGAAATATCCTGATTTAAATAAACATTCATAAGTTATAAATATTTTTGTATATTTATATACATGTATGTATTATTTATAAATGTATTATATATACACACACATAATTACGGTTTATTTTTCAAGGTGGGCTTTAGAGTTCAATGATCAGCCTGGATTCTTGTCTGCTACTTTCTCTTTGGTCAAGTTCCTCACTCTCTGCACCTTTGTTTTCTTATCTGTAAAGTCTGAGAACCACCACTTGTGTCTCAGAGTTGCTAGATTAAAAGAAGCAATTACTCCTAAGGCTCTTTGGGCAGATGACAGTTTTCAAAGATGACTGAACAATACCTCCTATCTCACTTACTCCTCTACAGTGGCACCTCACCACTCCCTCATCAAGAGGTACGGTCTAGTTACCCTCCCTATGAAAGGGGGCTGGGAGTGGGGGTTATGGCAGCTTTAGCCAATGGCACACAAGAGTAGCGATGCTGTTTGGCTTCTGAGGCTGGTTTATAAAAGGCTGTGCAGGTTCTGCCTTATTCATTGGAAAAACCACTCTTGGAGCCTTGGGCTACCACATAAGAATTCCGACAATGCCACGGCTGCCATGGGTTGAGCACATAGCGAGGCCACAGGTAAGCCCTCTCTTTGGCAAAATCCTAGTCTTTGAGTCAGCCTGGCCCATAAGTCAGACAGGTCAGTGACTCGAACTCCAGATGATTCCAGATGCAGCTGTCCAGTCACACCAGCCTTCGGTCTTTCCAGCCGAGACTCCAGACATCAGAGAGCAGAGACAAATCCCTCCCATTTTTCCTGAAATCCCGACCCAGGTTACCTGCAAACAGAATAAAGTGGTTGTTTTCAACTGCTAAAATTGGAGATAGTTTTTTATGTAGCAATAGTAATTGCTAAAGCAAGATATGACACATAGCTATAGAAATTCATTCTGTTCTTCTTTCTTTTCTCAGATAACTTATTAAGGTGCCAGAGAAAGCATCTGATAATGGTGGGCATTTGTAAGGACAACAAACTGGAAAGTAACTATAACAGATATTGTATCATATATATGCTGCAGACAGAGGCAGAGGCTCAGGGTCCAGAGAGAGAATCATTCCTGGCCAAGCTGCAACACAGCTCATGTCAGCAGGCAGGTACCCAGAATTCAGGGCTGGGCAAAGCTGACCCAGGAAAGTGTGGGTTCACAATTCAGCAGGGAACTGCTCCCTGGTACTTTCCAGCCTCCATAGCATGACACCCTTGGATAAAGGGAACTACTTCATTTTGGTTAATCCTGGGACATGATGTGTTGAGATGCAGGAGGGATCATAAGAGAAGGGAGGAAGATGGACGGTAAGATTCAACTCAACATGAAGTAACACCATAGACTATTCCTTATCCAAAGGAGCATGGCACACTCAGCTTGCTTGGGGTGGTTTTTGGTATCCAAGATGATCAAAACCAAGGGGTGAGACCAGGCACGTGTCCTTATAGATGGTGAGTCTTCTCTGAAATAAAGCATAGGGCTGTCTTGCAACTCCCAGTGTATGTCCCAGAAGGAAATTGATGTCACAGACCAATGGGGTAATTGAAGAGACTTTCATAGACGACCTACAAAGATGTGGATGGTTAAGGGAAACCGAAGTGGATGGTGCAGTGGGGCCACCCCTCGGCCTAAAGGGTCAACAGGCAGTCACAGTTATAGTTAAAGAGAGCGGCAGTCTCTTGGCAGAACCTCTGGCTTTCAGCAGAAGGCAACCAATCCAGAGCAACCAGCATGGAGGACTCCAGGACAGTAAGCTCTCCAGCCTTACTCTCCCTTTGCCATTACTTGGCTTGGCTGAATCCAAAGGAAAACCAGAGGAAGGGGACCACTGAAGCAGTCCACAGGGTCTTCTAGCAGCCTTCTAGGGCACAGGACAGAAAGGAGAAAGGTAGAAATTGGACTCAGAGAGGCGAAATGCAAGATACCCAGTATATCAGGTGGTCTGCACACCAAATTCAGGGTAACACTCTTCGGCTGGAACAGGAAGACAGTGAGGACCCCTGGAGGAGAGGTGGATGGTAAGGGCTAAGCATGGGTTTCCAGTCCTGGCTCTCAACTTCTCTCCACCTCCCTTCTTCCACCCGGGAACCACATTAGCAGATGGAAACCAGACAAGATTGGGACATCCAAAGTCCAGTAGACCCCAATAAACGAGTCAATGACAATAGAGGTGATGACAATCAGTTTCACACCCTAACCATTCATGCAGTGTCTCTTAAATTCAGCACTGTTGATATTTGGAGCCAGGTAATTATTTGTAAGGGGCTATCATGTTCATCGTAGGATATTCAGCAGCACCTCTCATCTCCACACTCAAGATGCTAGTAACAATACTCTATCCAGTTGTGACCACCAAAAGTGTTTCTAGAACTTTCCAATTGTCCTCTAGGGGCAGAATCACCTTTGGGTAAGAATCACTGCATTCATCCATTCAAGAAATATTGAAGGAGATATTCATCATGAGGCAAACCTCTTGCCTCTCCTCCTGGGGCAGGGAAGACACTGTGTGCCAGTGGGATGTGGTCCTTGCTTTCTCCAACTTCATAGTCTAGTGAGGGAGGCCAACATTAAATGCATAGTTACACAAATAACTCAGTTTGGGCCAAAGTTATTTTTAATAGAAAATCTGAAATGACCTTTTCAAGCAGGTGCCAGTTCTAGAATAAAACCCATCGAAATGGAAATACCAGGCTGTAGGGGGAATTATTTTTATTGACCTTTAACTTTTTTAAAGTTTAGTTTTTCTTATACCTTGAAGCTCCAAATAGCACACACCTTGAAGCTGAAATTTAAATAACATCTATTAAAATCCAAAAGTGATTGTGGTAGGTGAAAATGGGTGCAATTTCTTTGCCACTCTTTTTTCTTTTTTAAGATTTTATTTTTAAGCAATTGCTACACTCAATGTGGGACTCAAACTTACAACCCGAGATCAAGAATCACATGCTCTAAGGATCAAGAGTTGCCCCTCTTTGCCACTTGCATCATCAAGAAGTAAGAATCTAATTTCCTGTCCTGGAAACTGGAATGACTTCGTGTCTGGCTCGACCAATACAATGCAGTGGAAATGACGCTGTGTAGCTTCCAAACCTTGGTCACAAGGAGATTTCATCTCTGAGAACATGGGGAGTCCTGGCCACCATGTAAGTAGTCCAGCTATCCTGTTGGAAAGGGAGAAACAGTGACCAAGCTTGGACTGTGTGGAGATTAAGGGCATGTAGAGATGCCTGAGATAACAGTTGATTAAGGCCAGGTAGAGATGCCTGAGATAACAGTTGCATACATTGGAAGCCATTTTGGATGTTCCAACTAACAGAGCCTTTAGCCTTCAAGTGACACTGCCCAAACCATGACCTGACTATGGCCACATGAGAGCCCACAAATGAAACCAACAGAAGAACCACCCAGCTGATCCCAGTTAACCATCAGATTCACAAGAGGTGATAAAATCGTTGTTTTCAGCTGCTAATTTGGGGGAGTTTGTTATATAAGCAGTAGATAATCAAGACAGTCCTTAAAGTGCTACTGAACATATGGATGGAAATAATCATCAGGGGGCATCTGGCTGGCTCAGTTGGTAGAGCATGCAACTCTTGATCTAGGGATTGTAGTTCAAGCCCCACGTTGGGCCCAGAGCCTATTAAAATAGTAGAAATAATCATAGATCTGTTTATCACATAAATAACATTTGTGTTGCAAACACATAAATAACAGTTGTGTATGCAAATGGATAAGGTCTATCAATGAGGATTCTTTTGGAAGGTAGTAACAGAAACCCAACTCTAACTGCTTATGGAAAAGGTGGAAAGTTTTGGCTCATGAAACTCAGGGAAGCGTTAACTCATTCAACTGCAGGAGTATCAGGAATGATTTTTCTTAAAAGATCTTATTTGTTTGTCAGAGAGAGAGAGGGAGCACACAAGTAGGGGAAGTGGCAGATAGGGAAAAGCAGGCTCCTAACAGAGCAAGGAGCCAGATGTGGGACTCAATCCCAGGACCCTGGAATCGTGATCTGAACCAAAGGCAGACGCTTAATCTGAGCTACCCAGGGATCCCAGGAATGATGTTTAAGTACTTAAATGCCACCAAGGAATTTTATAGCCATCCCTCATTTCTACTTCTTTATGCTGGCCTTCCTAGTGGGAACCACAGCTATAAACAAATCCCTTCACATCTTACAAATGCTACTATTGAAAAGACACTACTTTTTTCATATGTGCTCTTTGAAAAATTCCAGGGACTTAGGTCACTATTTTTGAGCCTATCAGTTGTGACTGAGTGAGGAAAGGGAAGGAGGAAGGGAGAACCATGCAAGAGAGAGCAGGTTCCCACATAGCCATGTGGGTTGGTAAGGATGGGTGTCAGTTAACTCTTGTTATACTCTAAACCACCTCCAAACAGCAATCATTTTAGTGGCTCACAGTTTTGCTGGCCAAATCGGCATTTTGTTTGCCTAGGTCTGCTGAGCTAGGGCTGGATGGACTAGAATGGCTTCACTCCGTTGTCTGGTGGTTGATGAGGCTATATGATCTGGGGATGGTGGTATGAACAATGTCTGGCACTTCATTTGAGATCAGCGGGGGTGACAGGATGAACTGGTACAAGTCATTCATCATCTAACAGGCTAACCTGGCTTGTTCACTTGATGGCGTAGGATCCCCCAGCAACAAGTTAAGCCCCGGTGCAATATATTTTTCAAATTACATCCTCTGTTTGCAACCCATTTGTGAACGTCTTAATAGACAAAGCATGTTACATAACCAAGCCTAGACTCAAGTCACCTAAAACCCTCCATTTCTCTCTCTCTTTTTAAAGATTTTATTTTTACACCCAACATGGGCCTTGAACTTATATCCCTGAGATTAAGAGTTGCATGCTCTATTGACTGAGCCAGCCAGGTATCCCCCAAATCCCCCCAAAACCCTCTGTCCCTTGATGGGAGAAATTGCAATATATTGAGGCCTTTTGTTCCCCAAATCTATGACTGTGTGTGTGTGTGTGTGTGTGTGTGTGTGTGTGTGTGTAGGGAGAGGATGGAAATGAGAGTGAGATGAAGGTGGAGATTTTCAGTGGAAGTCCTATAGACAAAGCAATTAATGTTGACAATATCCATCAACTGAATTTACCCTATAATTATCTTGAGCCTCCCACTTGGCCTTAGCAATAAATGCACAACCACAAAGTTGGTGACATGTAAACTTATGAATAGAGACATGATGAAATGACATATGTGACCAATTAAGCCCTCCCAGCTTGTCTCAGATGTTCATGAGAAGTTAGCCATTTCCTGCCCTCTGCATATTTCTGGTATGAACATTGTCCCAGGTTTTGTTTCAGAAGCTTTGGCAGCTTCTGAAAACAGACTGTGTCACTGGAAAATGTTGTGCAAACCAGATCCTGCTGTCTGCTAGTCATAAACATGTCCTTTCCAAGAACGGGCTCTCCAAAACAATATGTCCTAATGCTTGGGTCAAAATTAACTACCAAAGATTGGAATTCTGGCTTCTGACTATCGATTAGTGAATGAGTGAATCCAGAACAAAAATGAATGCATCAGCAATTCGGTCTCTTTAGAATTTTTGTTGTGGAGGGGATTTTGTTGTTGTTTTTTTAATATGTACATAAAGGTTTTATTTATTTATTTGAGAGAGCAAGCACAAGCAGGCAGAGGGGCAGAGGGAGAAGGAGAAACAGAGTCACTGCTGAGCAGGGAGCCTAACGCAGAACTTGATCTCAGGACCCCGGGATCATGACCTGAACCAAAGGCAGACGCTTAACCAACAAAGCCACCCAAGAGCCCTTTGTTTTTTTCTTTTTAAATAAAGAGGGGTACAAACTCTCAATAGCGTCATTGTGTGATGCCTAAGATTGTGGACTCCGGGCCAGAATTCAGAATTCAAAGCCTGACTCTCCCACTCACTGTGACCTTGGACAAGTTACTCACCCTGTCTTTAAAGTGGGGTATACTACTAGGATCTACCCCTAGTAATTGTTACAAGGACTGAATGGGTGGATAATTCTGAAATCCTGATCCCTGCTTGGAGAAGAACCAATGAGACACAATCTGAGACATTCTTAGAGATGTTGGTGTGTTGTACGGATGTTTATTCACGTCCTTTGTCAACATCAAAAAGGCGGTCACTTTTTTCTTACTGAATGACAGCAGCAGCAGCTCAGGGAGAGGAGGGCGGTCAAATAGTACTGACACTATTTGCAAAGTGCGTTTGCAGTATAAAGCTCAGGGAAGGAGTCTGTCAATGTCAATACTGAGGTTGAGAGAATGGCATCCGTACCTTCTTAGCTGCCCCTTCCCATAAGTTGTGTTTTTAAGTGAAGTCAAGTATTAACAAACTGTTATGAATATCACAATCTATATCCATCAATCCACACATGCAAACAGGCCTTGACATTCTTGAGGAATCCATCAGAAAAGCAGTGACATTCAGAAGAATAACTGATGTTAAAAAGAATAAGCACCTGATGTAATTATTCAAGAGGCATTACATAAGCCAATTCTCTACCTCCCATTCTTTCAAAGAATTTCAAAGAACACAAGACATGTTTAAATTACTATATAGAAGAATAAGCAAATTCTTTGTTGTCAGCATTTAAGCACTTAATTAAATAACACCAACTTTATTTTTAGGTTGATTAAAACGTGTGTATACCCTGCCCCAAAAGCCCAAGTCCATCGTCATTTCATCTTACCATCCCTCCTGTCCACCGAGCCAACACAAATATTTGCTGAATGAAATAATGAGTAGCTTCCTCCTTACAGCTGATCTCATAAAACACTTTATCAGGAAACAATTACTCTCTAACTCTGAGTAAACAGATATTTCTGAAAGGTGGGCAGATATTTGTGGAGGATTTAACCTAATAAAATAGATCTGAGAAAGGTTCCATATGAATAGATCTAGGATCGCTAATATTATAAGAATGGGGAAACCACAAAGAACTGAACATTTGAATTTTTTCTCTCTATAGTTTTACAATTTACTTCAGAGCAAGAGAGAGCAAGCATGAATGAGGGGAGGGGGAAAGGGAGAAGCAGACTCCTCACTAAGCAGAGAGCCTGATGTAGGGCTTGAGCCCAGGACGCTGAACCAACTGAGCCACGCAGGAACCCCAGAATTTTTTTCTTGATTGGGTATCATCGTTTGCAACTTCACATTCAATCTTTGTTATCTGCCCCTCTCCCCTTAAGCGCATGCCACACCCACCTCTCAAAAAAAGGGGTTTCCTTTTTGCTTTATTGCCCCATTGACCACATTTTATAAAAATTAATTTTAAGAGGAGGGTGCCTGGGTGGCTCAGTTGGTTGGGCGACTGCCTTTGGCTCAGGTCATGATCCCGAAGACCCGGAATCGAGCCCCACATCGGGCTCCCTGCTCGGCGGGAAGCTTATTTCTCCCTCTGTCACCCTCCCTGCTTGTGTTCCCTCTCTGGCTGTGTTTCTCTCTGTCAAATAAATAAAATCTTTTAAAAAAATTAATTTTAAGAAAAAAGATGAAGTCTATCCTTTTAAATGGGATTTGTTTCCAGCTTCTATGAGATTTCCTGAAATCTCTAGAGCACTGAGCTCTGACCACATGAATAGTTTGGAAAAGATGAATTGCATTGGAGGAAGAAGGAAAGGCCAACTCTGGATTAGATTAATGGGGTTGACACATTTGTTATTCTTAAGAAACAAGCTGGGGGGAAAAGGGTAGGACTCAAGTATCTTGTTAAGCTTATAGTGTTTGCTGACAAGAGTGCCTGTGCCCTTCCACATTTATATCAACCCAAATATTGCAGTGACATAGGCTATGCCAAGCTTAACATAAAACAACCTCTATGTTCTGATTTTGGATCCCATGTGTCAGAAAGGGCACAGCGAAGACATCTTGTCTCTGCTCCTGGACGTCTGGGACCTCATTTGGGAAAACTCAAACAGCCGGGAGTGACTTGAGAGCTTGAGGCTGTCATCATCTGAAGGTCTGCCCGCTCACGCCTGGCAGTCCTTGCTGGCTGTTGGCTGGGGACTCAGGGGGACTGTTGGCTGGAATGGCAACAACGCCCTCTCCATGTGTCCTGCTTGAGCTTCCTCACAGCAAGGGGGCTGGGTTCTAAGAGGGAGCATCCCAAGACACGGTGGGTGGAGCTGTGTTGTCTCTTATGGTCAAGCCTTGGAAGTTACAGAGAGTGTCAATTTTAGTCATTAACCCCCCCAGATTTAAGGGGAGGGAATATAAATGACATCTTTCCATGTCAGTTACACTGAGCGTCAGTTAGGAAGAGAGGGAAGGCAGATATTGTGGCCATCTTTGGAACATACAAAGAGGGACCACACTGGGCATGAAATATATTTTAAATTTTCTTATATGGTAAAATGGAGGATAAAGATATCTCTAGCCCTCGAATCTGTTTGCTTAGTTTGAACAAAATTAATTAGTGTCATTTTCTCTGTAGGCTGGTGAGGGGGAAGAATAATACAGAGCAAGATAGAGAAAGTGGAAATAATTGGTAAGTATACATACTTTGATAATAATGAATCCTCCTTGAAACCTGAGAATATATTAAAATTGAACAAAGAGGATTAGAATGAGTGGGAAAAGATGCTTGATCAAATCAACAGCAGCCTCTCAGAGACGCTGGGAAAAAACCCAAACTCCATAAAGTCCAAGTATCAGTGAAGCAAGCAATCTCTCTGGAGACTCAGCCCCAAACTAACAAATGAATCCTTGGGATTATTATGGTTCTTATGTCTAACATCCTTTCTTCCCTCCGAGAACCAAACTTTGTGTTTAGAAGACTCAAAACAAACACTCCTCTATCTTTTTCTTCTCTGCGTTTCTCTGGCACCCAACATTACCCCAAGTTCAGTCTCAGCTCCAAAAAGGCACATACTTCTGGTGAATTGCTGGGAGAGCATGCTTTTCCTCTCCATTGCAGTTGCATATTATAAATTTCTGTGGGTAGACCTGAGATTCTCTGTTGAGCACGAGAAGGTTCTTACCACCACCTGACAATGTGTGGAGTGATGTGTGGAGTGATAGAGGTCCTCCTTTTTAATTAGGTTGGGGTTGTTATAAATTGCAGTACTAGGCAGAATTATGGACACTCAAAGATGTCTATGTCCATATCCCTGTTACCTCTGAGTATGTTGTTACCTTACCTGGCAAAAGGTACTTCACGAGGTGATTAAGTGAAAATCCAGAGATGGAGAGATTATCCTGGATTATCTGGGTGGGACTGATGTAATCAGAAGGGTCCTTTATGAGAGTGAGGCAGGAAGGTCAGAATCTAAGGAGATATGATGATTGATCAAGAGGCCAGAGAGAGAGAAAGAGGCAGAGAGTAGGAGAGAGAGAGACAGACAGACAGGCAGAGACAGAGACAGAGAGAGAATGTTGAAGATGCTAAACTTCCAGCTTTGAAGATGCAAAAAGGGGCCCCAAACCATGGAAAGCAGGCAGCCTCTTGAACCTAAAAAAGGCAAGGAAACGCATTCTTCCCTAGAGCCTCCAGAAGGAATCCAGTCCTGCTGACCCATTGGGACTTCTGACATCCAACACTTTAAGATAATAAATGTGTTTGTCTTAGATCACTACGTTTTGGTAATTTGTTACAGCAGCAGTAGGAAACTCATATAAACAACTTAGTTTTCTTGTGATCACTTGTTCAGACACGACATGAGGCTTTTGGTGAAAGCTGCTTGGGTGTGTATGGATGGACTTCGAATCAGTATGAAAGGAATTTAAATGAAGTCTTTCCCAGGGACTTCTGAAAGCTACACATGATGATGTAGAGAAGAACAAAATCTGATATCACTATTCTAAAAACAACTAACTTTCCTCTTGCTTAGGATGTAAATACACACACGGAGCATAACACAAATATATTGTGTTTGATACTTGACCTGGTTAAGTTTGTTACAACAGGCCTGGAGCATATTTATGTAAGTGAAAATATGCTTAAAATTTGTCCAGAAAATTATTGACGATTCTGACTCCAGGTTGTGTGAAACAGTGATAAATGTCAAGTGTCAACACACTATTCAAATCTCACAAGTGATACTATGAGATTAGACATGGCTAAATGCCACAATTACCTATGACTAAAGAGTGGATTCATTTATTTTTTCATATTTGTGTTAGGGTATATAAATAACATGATTCTCTTGATAATTGTCTGAATCATGTCTCCATTTGTCCCTCCAGATTTATTTGGTTCCCTTCTGTACCCTGCTCTGTGCCCCAGAAGGCTGGCTTAACGTGTGCCAATTCAATAGGCTCCCTGGGCTTCCTTGCCTTCCAGCTTGAGACTTTGGCAGACATTTCCAGTATATCACCAAAGGGAGTAAGAAGGGGGAGGTGGAAGTAGATGTTATTCCAACAACTTCTTAAATAAACTAGCATTCCAATCCTTGATTCAGAGTTTGCTTCTAGGGGATCTAATCTAAGACAGCATGATAACCAGGGATTATCCCCTTCTTCAGGCTGGACCCTGCCATCTTGCTTATGCTTCCCATAGCGGGCTGGACCCAAGCTGTACCCATTAGATTTTCTTTTCCTGGAATCTTGTACTACAGCAGAGAGGGTATTGGTCATTGGCTGCAGGAGACTGGGGCTCTCGCAAGTAAACTCAGGAGCTTTGCAATGTGCCAAAGTTACAAGAAGCAGAGAAAGCCAGTCTGCTGGACAGGGCCAGGGAGCGGTGCAAGGAGGCAAGGGAGACAGAAGGACAGAAAGAAAAGAGGAGAATGACTCAGAGAATCAGAGAAGAGACACAGCTCTGTGTTCCAGGTTCCCTCCTTTTCTGATGTCCTCTTACACCCACCTCCTGCTCCATGAAGCATGCCAATATAGGTACAATATTGCCAATATAGGTACAATATAGGCATAAATTCTCCATTGCCTCTCAAAGTAGCTCAAGTAACTTCTATAACATACCATCAAAGAATCAACTAACCCAGCAAATCATTTTAAAATTACACTCACGCACTCAGTGAGTCAGAAAGTTCTGCTCCACTACATTCCCTGTGAGAATTTCCTTCTTGAAAGCTTGAGAGCACAATGAGTGTTAATCTTCCCACAGGTGAATGAACAAGTCTTTAACTACCCTCCGGCATTCACGAAATCTGGCCTAAAGACCTGATTGGCACCTACAGCAAAGCGTTTGTGGTCCACAACAACCCAGAATGGAACAATTTATTCCCTAATTACCTAACTGGACCAGGGCGAGCTCACCCAGCTGCCCAGATTTAGAGATAGGTGGCAGTAGGAGGAAATCAGAGAAAGTCATATATGCTGGGGGAGGAACAGACTGTGACACGAGTTTTGCTAGCTCCCCAGTTCCTGCTTGCTGCCTGCCAGGGTTCTGAATCCTCAACCTTCTGTGTTGACTACTGGGCCACTCAAATGTCTGTGTACCATGGGCGGCCGCCCCTACGGTGTATTACCGGGAGAACCAGTACCCTGATCAAAAGTATTCTCTTTCTACCAGCCTGCCAAAGTTCACAAATTCTCATTATTATTGAGTTGTTCTTTTGGTTAAGATACTATTTCCAGGGTGCCTGGGTGGTTCAGTTGATTGAGTGACTGCCTTCAGCTCAGGTCATGATCCTAGAGTCCCAGGATTGAGTCCCGCATCAGGCTCCCTGCTCAGCAGGGGGTTTTCTTCTCCCTCTGACCTTCCCCCTCTCATGCTTGCTCACTCTTACTCTCTCTCTCAAATAAATAAATAAAATCTTAAAAAGAGAGAGAGAGAGAGAAGAGAGGGAGACTATTTCCAGAATATCACTGCTAAGGTATGGGTAAGAGTGCCTTACACTGCTAAGAGTACAGAAAAAACAAAACAAAACAAAACAACTGGAAACATCACGATTACCTTACTGTTCAGGGGAGGGTGGCAGTGGAAAGTTTTTGTTAAATGCTTTTTGGTGATCAAAGAGAGATACCAGAAAGGGACTAGAGAAGGAAACATTAAAGGACCTTAAATTCTGTTGGAATTAGATTCATTTGTTGAACAAATATCAACTGAGTGGCTATGCTAGGCTTTGGGAATACAAAAGACAGACTCCTGCTTTTATGAAACATAGAGATTAAGGAGAAAGATGGATGGAGATCAAATAATCATGCCAAGGTAGTCGTTCTCAACTAGGGGCCATCTGAGAATCTCTGGAGACATTTTATTTTATTTTATTTTTATCACAACTAGAGGAGTTGCTCTAGATATCTATTGAGTGGAGGCCAAGGATATTGTTAAACATTCTGTAATGCATTCAACAATTCCACAGGAAAGAATCATCTGGCCCAAGATGTCAGTAGAGCCCTGGTAGATAAACCTTTTACTAAGACAGTGATTCTCAAAGTATGGTCCCTGATAGGCAGCATCAGTAGCATCTGGGAACTCATTAAAGGTGCAAATTCTTAGGCCTTATTCTAATCCTGATGAATCAGAAATTCTGGTGGTAGAAGCCAGTGTTCTGTTCTGTGTTTTAACAAGCCCTCTAGGGGACTGTGATGCACACTAATATTTGAGAATCACTGAATGAAGGAATGAAGGAATCTATCATTACAAGTGAAGGCAAATACTTTGAAGAAAAGAAATTCTGTACCAATGTTACTCAAAAAGTGTGTTTTAAAAAATATTTTATTATTTATTTGAGAGAGAGAATGAGAACTAATGAGCATGAGAGTGAGACGGTCAGAGGGAGAAGCAGACCTCCTGCTGAGCAGGGATTTCCCATGACTCCAAGATCATGACCCAAGCTGAAGGCATTTTTCTCAACCAACAGAGCCACCCAGGTGCCCTTGAAAAGTGGTTTATGCAGGATTGGTAGGGTCATCATAGAAGAGCTTCTCAGGAATACAAATTCCCCAGGTCCCATGCTAGACCTGCTGAATCATGGAGAGATATGTAGGAGTTAGATCGAGAAAACCACTGGGGGCCATTCTAAGTAATTAAGTCTTTACATGACAGGAAGTTGGAAATCTCTTGACTCTGGATGAATCAAGTTCTGGCAACAAGCAGGATTAGGTTGGAGAAACGATTAGAAGGAAACCAGATGGAAGGTAGTTCCATGGATGTGTGAACTAAGACAGAGGTAGCAGAGATGGAATAAAAGAAGTACATGTGGGAAAACTTCAGAAGGAAGAGTGTACAGAATGTGATGACTGATTGGATTAGCAGGTGAAAGTGTGCCAGGAATTCTTCCTATTGGAAGTAACAAAAAATCTCAAGGGTGCCTGGGTGGCTCAGGCAGTTGAGCATCTGCCTTCAGCTCAGGTCATGATCCCAGGGTCGTGGGATCCAGCCCGCACTGGGCTCCTTGCTCAGCGGGAGTCTGCTTCTCCCTGTCCCTCTGCTTACTGCTCCCCCCTGCTTGTGCTTTCTCACTCTCTCTCTCTCTCTCTCTGATAAAGGGAGGGAGGGAGGGATGGATGGAGGGAGGTAGGAAGGGAAGGAGGAAGGGAGGAAGGGAGGGAGGAAGGAAGGAAGGAAGAAGGAAGGAGGAAGACAATCCTTTTTAAAAATCCCAATTTAGAGTGGCTTGAAGAAAGAAGAGTTTATTTTTCCCCCTAGCAAGAAGTCATAGATGGAGACAACTGCTGCCTTTGTTTTATGATTCAATAATATCCAGGCTGGTGCCTCTAATTCTCTAGGACTTTTTTTTCTTTTTTCTTTTTTTTAAAGATTTTATTTATTTTCTCTTGGTCTTTTCTTAATTTGTGTCACCTCATGCTATAGATCCAGCTGTTTTGTTTGTGTTCAGGGATGGAAGGACCAAGTAAGAAAGATAGGGTATGTTCCTTTCTTATTTATTTGTCTGTTTGTGTATTTACTTTTTTTAAATTTTATTTATTTATTTGTCAGAGAGAGAGAGAAAACAAGCAGGAGGAGAATCAGGCTTCCCACTGAGCAGGGAGCCCAATGGGGGACTCGATCCCAGTACCCTGGGATCATGACCTGAGCCGAAGACAGACACTTAACCACCTGAGCCACCCAGGCATCCTTATTTATTACTATTATTTTTAAAAAAGATTTTATTTATTTATTTGTCAGAGAGAGAGGAAGAGAGCACACAAGCGGGGGGAGTTACAGCTGAGCAGGCAGAAGAAGCAGGCTCCCTGCTGAGCAAAGTGCCTGATGTGTGACTCAATCCCAGGACCCTGGGATCATTATGTGAGCCAAAGGCCGCTGCTTAACTGACTGAGCCACCCAGTTGTCCCTATTTATTTTTTTTAAGTAGGCTCCATGCCCAGTGTAGAGCCCAACACAGGGCTTGAATTCACAACCCAGAGATCAAGACCTGAGCTGAGATCAAGTGTTGGATACTTAACCCAGTGAACAACCCAGCTGCCATGGGTCTGTTCCTTTCAATAAAAAAAGCAAAAGTTGTTTTTTTTTAAATCCCTCCCAGACTTCTACTTATTGGCCAGAATAGCATCATGTGACCACCTACTGCTACAAGTAGTATGAGGAAAGTGTTTATCATTGGTATCTCCATGGTAGAGAAAGAGGTTGAGAATTGATGTTCAGCCCTCCAATCGACAGCATCTGCAAGGAAGAAAGGAGAAAACTAGACTTACTCCAGCTTGAGTGAATAAGGGGACACTGGCACTATTCCCTAGGATAGGAAAAACATGGGAAAAAACAAGCTTGAAATGGAAAGAACATGAGGCCCATGGGTGGCTCAGTTGTTAAGCATCTGCCTCCAGCTCAGGTCATGATCCCAGAGTCCCAGGATCGAGCCCCTGCATCCAGCTCCCTATTCAGTGGAGAACCTGCTTCTCCCTCTCCCACTCCCCCTGCTTGTGTTCCCTCTCTCGCTGTGTGTCTTTCTGTCAAATAAATAAATAAAATCTCAAAAAAACAAAATGGGAAGAACATTATGGTAAATTGTCTACTGCAATAATTTCATCCACTGTTGTATGTATAACCTTTTCCTCTGAAACTTTTGCTTCTATCATCAAGAAGTGGAATTTATTTCTCTACCCTTTGGACCGAGGCTTGGCTGTGTGACTTGCTTTGGTGAATGGGGCATTAGTGACGTGACACAAGCAGAGCCCTAAAAAGCACTTGCACATGGATGTTTGCTCTCTTTCAGGCAGAACTGGAACACTGAGACAATGATGTGGTGAGCTCTATACAGGAGAGTTGAGGTTCCCTAGCCAGGAACCAGCGCCAACCACCAGATACGTGAGTGAGCCCATTTTAAACCATTGAGGCTAAGATGAATTACCAGATGACTGCAACTGCACAAGTGAGCCCTGGTGAGATCAGCAGAACTGCCCAGCTGAGTCCAGCCTGGAATGTTCTTCACAGAAATGTAAGCAGATTCTGGTGGAAATGTCCCAGGAGCTAACTGAACTTTTTGATCTAAAGCTGGAGATAGAGATGTGGGCATTAACACCATGGTGCTCCATAGAGAGCACGTATTTGAAGTGGTGAAAAGGGATGAGGTCACCTTGGGACAACCTCAGGAGCACCCGTAGGAGATGGAAAGTAAAATGGAAAGGAAATGGGCAATAGAGCTCATAAGAGGCTGTAAGAGGAATTTCCAGAAGAAGAAAAGTATCATCCGTGCCATGTGCCAAGGAAGTGTTGGGAAAGATGAAAACGCAATAGAGAACATTGGATTTGGCAATGAGTAGATCATCAGAGATCTTGACCCAAGCAGTTTCAGGAGACCGTAGGGGACAGGGATCAGTTTGCAAGAGGATTACAATACGTTGCAGGGTTAAGTGCCAGGTGAGAGTAGACTGTTTTTCCTGGGAGTTTGGGCTGTGTAGGCAAATAGAGAGAGAAAAGGGAGAGAGCTTGATGAAAACACACAGGCAAGGGAGGCCTGGGGAGGCTTGAAAATGTTTAGAAAGGGTTGGGACAAGAAAGATATTAGGAAAAACCATAATATCCACTGGGACTTATGTCCTGAGAGGCAAGACTTACCTTTTTTAAAAAGATTTTATTTATTTATTTGGCAGAAAGAAACATAACTAGAGAGGGAACAGAAGCAGGGGGAGGGAGAGAGGGAGAGCAAGCTTCTTGCTGAGCGGGGAGCCTGATGTGGGGCTCGATCCTTGGACTCCAGGATCATGACAAAAGCAGAAGCAGACGCTTAAGGACTGAGCCACCCAGAGCCCCAAGGCAAGACTTATCTAATTCAGGAGAAAGGTGCCACAAAACAAAGAATGAAAGAAAGCAAACACCAAACTAGAGGGTAGGCATTGTGTAGGCGAATGACAGAGATAAGGTTGTAGATTTGGGGGTGGGAAACTGAGTTACCCATGCTTGGTAGCATGTGTTTCCTCTGGATAGTCAGAGATCCAATAGTCAGGAAGACAGTGGCCATAGAAGAGTGGAGAAGTTTTGCAACAGCCTATATGGGTGTGGAGGAGAGAGCTGACCAGACACCATTGCAGAATTCACTGGGAGGCTGAGATCCACCTGGGCCTTGATGATCACTCATCTGGCTGCTCCCTGGGCAGTCAGTGTGTAGGAACTAGAAATGTGAATTCTGACTCAATCCATGGATTTCCTCCTAACTTTGTTTCCTGCAACACAAATTCTTCTTTTAGTTCTTCTGGTTATTAAGTTTTACTGGGCACATGGCTCTCTTGATCAGAGATTACATTTCTGGGGCACCTGGCTGGCTCAGTTAGGAGTGCAACTCTTGATCTTGGGGCTGTGAGTTTGAGCCCCACATTGGGTGTGGAGATTCTTTAAAAATAAAATCTTTTTTTTAAAAAGTTTTTATTTATTTATTTGACAGAAAGAAACACAGCTAGAGAGGGAACACAGGCAGGGGAAGTGGGAGAGGGAGAGGCAGGCTCCCGCTGAGCAGGGAGCCCCATGTGGGGGTCTATCCCAGGACCCTGGGATCATCACATGAGCTGAAACCAGATGCTTAATGATTGAGCCATCCAGATGCCCTTTAAAAATAAAATCTTAAAGAAAAAAAAAAAGGAAAGAAAAGATGGTATTTCCACCATCTTTTGGTTTTCCACCAAAGAAAAGATGGTGTTTCCTCAGAGAGGGGAGGGTCAGAGGGAGAAGCAGACTTCCTGCTGCACGGGGAGCCTAATGTGGGACTCAATCCCAGGTGTTGCAGCTAGATATGGCCAGGTGGCTAAATTCTGACCAATGGGATAAGAGGGTCAGCAAGGGTCTTCGCAGGACTGGGCATGTCTGTCTTTCTCTATTCCTGTTTCTCGCAGGCTGGAGTGCAGATAGTCGCTTGAACCTGAGCAACTATTTTGGATTATGAGGGAGAAGCCACATGTTTAAATGGCAAAGCAACAGGATAGAAGGGATCTTGGTCCCAAAAGATCAGGAGCCCATATATCAGTGCTGGACCAGGTACTGCTGAATGTCATTTACATGAAGAAAAGTATTCTACTGTGTTTAAGTTAATTTTCTGTTTCATGTAAGTGAAGCTAATTCTTCTCTCTCTTTTTTTTAAGATTATGTTTTAATTTTAAAGGATTTATTTATTTATTTATGAGAAAGAGAAAGAGAATCAGAGAGGGGAGGGTCAGAGGGAGAAGCAGACTTCCTGCTGCATGGAGAGCGTGATGTGGGACTCAATCCCAGGACTCCAGGATCATGACCTGAGCCGAAGGTACTCACTTAACTAACTGAGCCACCCAGGCAGTGAAGCTACTTCTAAACATCCATACTCACTGCTCTCTTGGAGACCCTCACCTACACTGATGTCTGTCAGTTCCAGATGCCTCTGTATTGCTTGACCTCTGGTTTACACTTCCTCTAAGGTCTTTCTGAACACCTGCCTCCTGGTTTGACTTGACAAGAACCCTTCTTATTCAAATCTCTGGCCAAAGACTAATTGGGGCATTTCAGTTTATATTTTACTTCCGATTAAGTAGGATACACCGTCAATTGTTCCTCAACTATTTTTAGCATTATATTATTTTCACCGTGCCATTAAAAGTCATGCCAGCAGTTAAGGAGGGCATGTGACATAATGAGCACTGGGTGTAATATGCAACTGATGAAGAACTGAACTCTGCATCTGAAACGAATGATACACTACATGTTAATCAATTGAATTGAAATAAAATAAGAAAAAAAGAAAAATCATGCCATTATATGTTATACATTTATTAATTCATTTTTTCAATTTTGATTGATTCGTTTTTATGAGCTCTGAAGGGAAGGATACCAGGGAGACCCCAAAATCAGTAAGACAGGGAGTATTCCGGGCGCCTGGGTGGCTCAGTGGGTTAAGCCTCTGTCTTCGGCTCAGGTCATGATCTCAGGGTCATGGAATTAATGCCTGCATCCAGCTCTCTGCTCAGCAGGGGTCCTCCTCTCTGCCTGCCTCTCTGCCTACTTGTGATCTCTCTCTCTGTCAAATAAATAAATAAAATCTTAAAAAAAAAAAAATTCTCTCTCTCTCTCTCAAAAAAAAAAAAAAAAAGACATGGGGTATTCCATGAAGAATGTGACAATCCAGTGAAATAGAATATGAAAACAACTAACGTAATGAAAATAGAAGTAGTGATGCAGCCATATTAAGCATGTTTTGGGGAAGTAGGCAATATTTAAACTCTTTTCCTGAATTTACCACTGCAGTTTATAAGACTGACATTAGCACTAGAGTTTCCTGATCCTCAATATTCTCATATTATCTCATAATATCAGACTCCACCCTAAGCCATCATTCCATGTTTCACAGAAACATCTTGAAAAACAAAATCTTACTCATCTAAAAGTTAGAAAAAGAAAACAAGGACTGTGAAAGAAGTATGAGTTGATTGAAGTTTATCCATTTGTTTATCATTGTCAGGCTGAGAGGTAGATGTTGGGATAATATTAAAATGAATGATGGGGTCTTGTCTTCATAGGTATTAAAAAGTAATTTCCCATGTAAACATCAAATGCTAACTATGATGAAAACACTTCCAAGGGGAGATACATGGCACCCACAGAGGAAGTAATGGGAGCATTGGTCCTTGTTAGGAAGAGCATGGCAGGGGTAGAGAAGGTGGAGTTGGAGACTAGCAAAGGGAAGGTGGCATAAGAGGAGATGGGAGAGGTAAGCAGGCGCCAGACGACAGAGGCTCTTTAGACCACATTACAAATTTGGCTTATTTTAAGAGCAACAGGAGGCAAGTGAAGTGGTTTGATTTCTAATAGATCCATCTGGCTTCCAAGTGAGGAGTGAAATATAAGGGTGAGGAAAGAGTAGGAAGCAGGGAGACCAGTTTGGTGGCCACAGCAGGAATGTGGCTGTGAGTTGAGAATAACCTGGATGAGGGTGTGTTGTGGGGAGAAATAGACTGATGGGAGAAGTCTTCAGGAGGACTTAACAATGGTTTGGGTCCGGGATGTGAGGGAAGAGATGGCAAGGAGGACAGTTGGGTTTTTGGGCTTCGTCACCTAATGGATGATATTATTCAGTGAGATGGGAAGAAGACAAACCAGACCTGGGGATGAGGAACATGTCTTTCTCAAGTCCAGTTTTGGACATGCTGATTTTATGATGCCTTTGAAATGCCCAGATGTAAATATCATCTAGATTCACTTAGAAGCAGGAACCGGGTAGGAGAGAGAGGTGAGCTACCTGTGTGTTGGTTCAAACTAAAGCTGCAGGCTGGGAAGAGACCACCTGGGTGGTGGGGGGCGGTGGGAGTGAGCGGGAGAACCAACAGTGCTGGTTGACCAGCTAGGGCAGCAGGAGCCTGCGTTGGGGGCTAGACTGGCTGAGGAAGAAGGAGGAAAAGCGGATATGGTGGAGACTTGCAGGTCAATGGGGAGAGCATCTTTTCTTTTCTTTTCTTCCTTTTTTTAAAGTTAACATATAATGTATTATTTATTTCTGGGGTACAGGTCTGTGAATCATCAGTCTTACACAATTCACGGCACTCTCCATAGTACATAAGCTCTCCAATGTCCATCACCCTGCCACCCCATCCTTCCCACCCCTCTCCACTCCAACAACCCTCAGTTTGTTTCCTGAGACCTCAGGAGAGCAGTTCAAGGAATGTTTGACAACGTCAAAAGCTGATGAGGCCCAAAATATGCCAATGGAATCCAGTGCCATGGTGATGATTCAAGCTCAAAATGTTTTGATGGGATGACAAGGGTAAAAACCAAACTGGAGGGAATTAAGGAGTGAATGGAGGTAAGGAGATGGAGGCAGAATATAAACAACCCTTTCTGAAAAGTTTGTGAAGGGGAGGAGAGAACTTGGACAGAAGCTGGATAAAGATGTAGGATTAAGGGGTTTTTTTTTTTCCTTTATGGTAGATTCATTAATAGAGCAAACAGAAAATCCATAAGTTGCCTTAAATACAGAAATTTAGAATACATCTCAAATCAATGGGGCTAAGACTTTTTACTAAATGGTATTGGGATGCCTACACAGCCATTTGGTAATTCCAAAATTGGAATCCATACCTCGCATCATATATAAGGGTAAATTTCAAATGGATTGGATATAAATGTAAAAAATGAAACCACACAATTCTAGAAGAAAACACACATGAATTCCTTGCTATCTTGAGGGTGGGGCAAGGTTTTTGGTGGCTTTTTTGGGAAATCTCTATACCCAGTGTGGGGCTCGAACTAACAACCCCAAGATCAAGAATCCCATGCTCTTCTGAGCCAGCCAGATGCTCATTTTATGTCTGCCTGTCTGTCTGTACTTATGTATTTAGTAAGGGAAAAGTATTTTTTTTTAAAGATTTTTATTTATTTGACAGAGAGAAACACAGCCAGAGAGGGAACACAAGCAGGGGGAGTGAGAGGGGGAGAAGCAGGTTTCCCGCCGAGCAGGGAGCCCGATGTGGGACTCGATCCGGGATCATGACCTGAGCCGAAGGCAGTCGCTCAACCAACTGAGCCACCCAGGCGCCCCAAGGGAAAAGTATTTTTAACCCCAAATCCAGATGCAGTGGAAGAGAAGATTGGTAAATGCTATTATTCAGAAACTTTGCCTGCCAAAACAAAACAAAACAAAACAAAACAAAACAAAAACAAAAACAAAAAAACCACACAATAAGGAAGCAAACAAAAAAAAAATCAGAAACAAAGTTAAAAGACAAATGACAACCTTGGAGGAAACATTTGTAGCATGTCTTGTATACATTATGTGTGTTACAGGTAAAGGAATGGCTCTGTAGATATAAAGAACCAGCAGAGAGGGAGCAATTGACTAGAGAAAGGAGGAAGAGGGAGGAAGTGGGAGGGGGAAGGAAGGGGAGGGAAGGGAAGGAGCAGAGATCAATAGTGTGAGTGTTGTGTGAACAGGCCTGGACAGAGGATAGGACACAGAAAGACAAAAAGGGACCATCAGCAACTCTGTGTTAAATGGACAGAAAGAGGGTCTGGATGGGGCTGGATGTCTAGTAACAGTAGGAAGCAAGTTAGCAGCTGAGAGGGAAAGGAAAGAAATTTAAAATAATCATGGCGAAGGGAAGGAAACTATGCTCACCAGAGAAATGTCCAGAAAGACCAGAGCCTGCTTAATGAGTGCAGTTGGTGAGGGTGAACTTACAAAGGAGCCCTTGTACCCCATGAGGGACTTTTCCCTGGCAGTCCTTGAGAGCCTCTTTGACTCTATTGTCTTCCTGGGGAAAAGAGTTCCTCCTAATTTGACTCTATCATCCTGGGAACTTTTTTCCTACAGATCCAGGAGGAGGGAGGAAATGAAGGCATGGTCAGCAAGAAGCAGTTGAGTTTATATGAGAAATATCATGAAACAACTCATTCAGTTCGTCAAGTAACGCTGGTGAGCAATGTCAGAGGTGGAGAGATGCCGAGAAATTCCGAAGGTTCTGAGAGAAACAGTAGGGACAGCTGCTAGGAAAGTGCTGGTAGTTAAGTTTATCTTATCACCTTCATTCAGAGCTTGCTCTCACTGCATTTTTTTTACGTGGTGGAGTAAACAAGCCCTTGCTCAGAGCTCAAAGTCCTAAGGCTTCCTAATGGGGTTAATCTTTGAGATGGTTCTCTGAAGAGGTTGGTAGGTGTGTCTGTCTCACCACCGACGGTAGGGCAGCAACGTGTCAGCATTTGCAATTTGCTAGTTCCTTCTTCCTTGCCTGCTGCTTCCCCTTTCCCCCAGTTCCAGTCTGTCTTCATATTAAATATACGATAATAGTTTCTGTTCTGAGAACCTCTTCATGGCCAGGGCTGGTGGGAATGACCCTTAGTTTAGTGTTGCTGGTGCTCAGGGGATGATCGGTTCAATGCTAGGAGAAAGAATGTGAATGGAATGAGTTCCTTTTGCAGAGGAGACAAAGTCTGCCCGTTTAGGACCTTGACGGCCTTAATCAGAGCAGAATATGGACTCATTCTCCATGGAAAGGATGAGACAATCTGTGATGACCATATCATTTAAAAGCAAAAGCAAAAAAAGCCAGTCTTCTGGGGTTCAGGGATCCAGTTTGGAAAGACACATCTGTATCCAGGCATTGCCAGAGTCCAGCTCTGTGTCTGTGGGGCCTCAGAAGAGAGAAGTAAGGCCGGTGAGTCACCAAGTTTGGCTGCTGGAAAACTGCTGTTCCCAGGTAGGGAAGGAGGGGACTTCCCAGGAAACCTAGCCAAAGTCTGAGGTATTGTGCAGTTGGAAAGGAGATGACCAGCCTGGCCTTATTTATGTGGGACATACTGACCTGGGAAAGACTAAAGCTCTTGGAGTCCTAGAGCTGGTTCAAAGCTGGGAATAGTAACTCTGATTTCTTTTAGAATAATCAAATTCTTTGCAGTTTATTTATTTTAACATCTTTTTGTGTCTCTTTCCTGGGCAGGCCCCTCCCACCTCCTGACTTGAGAACTGATGGACTTTCTAGACATTACTTCCAGTGACCCAACTCTGAACTAACTGCCCAAGTGGAAAGCTGATGTGAAGATATTTTCATATATCTTTGCTAACAATTCAAAGAATGAATTTCTAATTGTGGAACTACAGTACCTAGTATGACCAAAGATGTTTTGGGACAGGATGTTCTACCCTGTGCTATTCAAATGATTCACTAAGTAGCCTCCTACTTTGCCCCCTTGAGAGGCTGGCTCTGCTCTTTGGAACTTCAGAAACATCCAACTTGTCTTTCTGAAGGTGAGTGGATTTCAGTTCACTCCAAGGATATACTGATAATGGGTATTTATAGCTTGATATTATCAGTAAAAACAGTAGGTAAGTGTTTTTCTCATCACTTTGATAGCAAAGGGAGAGTAGGGTTCACATGTTGCCTTCAGGTACTGACGGGAGGTGGATTTTATTACCTCCTCTTTATAGAACAGGAACATGAAGAAACCCAGGAGTTGAAACTGCTGACTCTAGGAGTGTCACCAGACATAAAGTGAGTTCTCTGCCTCTCTCATGAGTCTGTCTGGCTATCCACAACAAAGGAGGTAGCCAATTTAAGATAATAAGCCCAAAGAAGGGGGAATGTCTTCACATTTTTATTTTCTACATCAATAGGTACAACATCTGAGCTTTGTAATTACACATTCTCCTTGTCTACGCTCATTTGCTAGTGATTTTTCCCTCTCTTGGCCTTTAAATGAGGCAGTTTAGCAACAAGGCACCCCGACGTGGGGTTTTCTGTAACACACACTAGGGGTATTTCCAAAGCACACAAAGGATTTAGGTTACAGATATCCAGCATAAGTCCATGTCTGCTCTATTTAGTAATGCTTTTTAAAAATAATTTATGAGTTCAATGTGCTCCAGTTCATTTTTTTAAATTAAAATATAAATCATTTTCTAAATTATAAATTATTTTTAAATTATTTTTGGAAGCTAGGAATAGTACCACTGACTCCTTTAAGGATAATCATATTCTTTGGAGTTTACATATTTTATTAATATTTAATCTTAGCCAGCCATTTGCGAGCTCTGTCACAGGTTACCTGCATTCTCTGTGTCTGTTTCCTCATCCGCGAAGCAAACATAAAAATAGTGCCTTACTCACAGCTTTGTTCCGGAGAGTACGTGAAGACATCCGTGTCATTAATGCCCTTAGCACAGTCCAGAGCACTCTATCAGATTTAGCTATTGTTAGCATATTATAGCTTTCTTAAATTACAAAAGTAATATGTACTTGTAAAAAAAAAAAAATCCAAGGTCATGATTCCGGAGACCCGGGATCGAGTCCCACATCGGGCTCCCTGCTGTGCAGGAAGCCTGCTTCTCCCTCTCTCAGTCCCCCTGCTTGCGTTCTCTCTCTGGCTGTGTTTCTCTCTGTCAAATAAATAAAAAATCTTAAAAAAAAAAAAATCCAGGGACGCCTGGGTGGCTCAGTTGGTTAAGCGACTGCCTTCCGCTCAGGCCATGATCCGGGAAACCCAGGATCGAGTCCCACATCGGGTTCCCTGCTTGGCAGGAAGCCTGCTTCTCCCTCTCTCACTCCCCCTGCTTGTGTTCCCTCTCTGGCTGTGTTTCTCTCTGTCAAATAAATAAAATCTTTAAAAAAAATGTTAAAAAAAAATCCAAATAATGCAGAGGTTTTATAAAGAAAAAAATGGTAGTGTCCACTCTTCACCCAGCGCATCCAGTCATACTTTCTGGAGATAGCCACTGTTTATTGACTGCAATTTTTCTATGCATATTCATGCAACCCCTTAGGACTCTGCTGGCCCCATCTAACAACTGATCATGGACATGGTCCCCAAGCAGTTCCCCTGGAGCCCCCCTCTTTACACGAGATGGGCAAACAAATCATCTGATTTGTTTATGTCTCCAGTATGTGTTTAGGGCAATTTTCACATTTCTGTGCAGTCAAATCTTTGCTCTTTTCCTTACACCTCCTGGGGTATGTACAATGCATAGGAAGACCTTCTCAGGGAGCAGCACTTAGAAATACACTTCCCAGGACTGGAAAACAAAGACTTGCACAATTCACGAAAATTTTTGGAACATACATTAAACTTTGTGATTCATTAGTGTGAGCGTATTTTACTTTTTACTGGCCAAGTTCAAAGACTGAAATGCTTTTAGGCATTGAGGGGAACACTACCTTCAGCGAAAGACAAGAAATGCAGGACTGAAGATACCCCCACAATCTGCACAGGCCTCTTCATGGCACCCACAGGCTTTTTATAGGTCATAATGTGGAGTGAGTGGGGAGTAGAAGTCAATAATTTGGTGTTTGATGAAGTTGAATCTGCAGATTAACCAGCATGGAGTGTAAGAAGGTAGCTTTACCTTCAATGACCTCATTTCAGAAAGTCATTGTCAAAGATCATGACAGCAAAGTCATGGGGAGACTCAAATTGCCAACAAAGCCAGATGAAGCCAGTAGTTCTTGGCATGTTTCATCAAGTCCTCTCTGCATACTTGCTCACTTCTGGGCATGGAGAAACTATCTTTGAGAACACCACTCAAAGGTATTTGCCAAAAAGACAAGTGGATAATTAAAAAGAAAAAAAATTGAGTGATTGTTATATCTTTATAGTGAGGTCTTTCGGTCTTTCTTTCTTTCTTTCTTTCTTCCCTTATTTATTTTTGGGGCACCTGGGTGGCTCAGTCATTAAGAGTCTGCCTTCAGGTCAGGTCATGATCCTGGAGACCCAGGATAGAGCCCTGCATAGAGTTCCCTGCTCAGTGGGAAGCCTGCTTCTCCCTCTCTCGCTCCCCCTGCTTGTGTTCCCTCTCTAGCTGTGTTTCTTTCTGTCAAACAAATAAAATCTTTTAAAAAATAATAATACATTTATTTTTATTAATATATAGTGTATTATTTGTTTCAGAGGTACAGGTCTGTGATTCATCAAATTTACACAATTCACAGCGCTCACCATAGCACATACTCGTCCCCATTTCTATCACCCAGCCACCCCATCCCTCTCACCCCTCCCCACTCCAGCAATCCTCAGTTTGTCTCCTAGGTTATGAGTCTCTTTTGGTTTGTCTCTCTTTCTGGTTCCATCTTGTTTCATTTTTCCCTCTCTTCCCCTGTGATCTTCTGCCTTGTTTCTTAGGTTCCACATGTCAGTGAGATCATATGATAATTGTCTTTCTCTGATTGACTTATTTAGCTTAGCATAATACCCCCTAGTTCCGTCCATGTCATTGCAAATGACAAGATATCAATTTTTGATGGCTGCATAATATTCCTTTGTATATATACCACATTTTCTTTATCCATTCACCTGTTGAGGAACACCTAGGCTCTTTCCATAGTTTGGCTATTGTGGACATTGCTGCTATAAACATTGGGATGCATGTGTCCCTTCGGATCACTGCATTTGTATCTTTGGGGTAATTACTCAGTACTATAATTAATGGGTGATAGGGTAGCTCCATTTTCTTTTCAACTTTTTGAGGGATCTCCATACTGTGTTCTGGAGGACAGTGAGGTATTCCTATAAACATCCTATGACTCATGCTCCTTCCTACTCTTTTATTTTTTTCTCCATAAACACATACTGTGTCTATACAAAGTCAGTACAACTGGCTGAAAAATAAATAGATAGATAATTAAGTAATCTTTTATATTTGACTTACAGAGTGCCAAATAATTGGATCAATTAAAAAAAGAAGGCCTATTTTGAGGCCTTATAGATACTATATATAATATTAGATATTTAATATTTATAAATATTAAATAATATTTTAAATATTAGATAAATGTTTGCTGAATTAAATATATATAATTTAGCAAACATTTATTTAATGCCCACTATGTCAAAAATAATTTTATTAAGAGTTGTGAGATTTTCATGATCTAGTTATATTCTTTAATATTTTCTAGACCTTTCAGGGAATAATTTAGAAGAACACCAAGTAATTGGAGCAGAATACCTTATATTTTACGGTAAGGACAATTCTCTGTGTGGTTTATCATGTTAATCAATCACTGTGCTCCTCAGACATATTATTTTTAAAGGCACTATATAGCAGTCAGCCATCAGGAAGGCCTTGCCTTTGGCACAGTCCTCAAACCCTTGTGTAATCCTCTCCTGCAATGAATCAAGGCCTAACTGCCCCAAACAATACAATGGAGAGGATAGTGTGAGACTTGGCAAGCTAGGTCTTTAAAGTTATGGCAGCTTCCATCTTGGTCTCGTGGATTGCTTACTCTAGGGGAAGGACTGGAATTCAGGCTAATGGGCCAAACCCAGTCCGCAGACTGTTTTGTATGCCTGTGAGTTAAGACTGTTTTTTATTTTTAAAATATGTTTTGTTGTTGTTGTTGTTGTTGTTGTTGTTGTTTTTGTAAAGATTTTATTTATTTGACAGAGAGAAACACAGCCAGAGAGGGAATACAAGCAGGGGGAGTGAGAGACAGAGAGCAGGCTTCCCGCGGAGCAGGAAGCCTGATGTGGGGCTCGATCCCAGGTCTCCAGGATCATGACCTGAGCCGAAGGCAGTTGCCCAACCAACTGAGCCACCCATGTGCCCCTTGTTTTGTTTTTAAAGGAGAAGAATATGTGACAGAGACTGGAACTGACCCATGCTTAAAATATTTACTATTTGGTCCTTTACAGAAAGAGTTTGGCACCCCTGCTCTGAGCAGTGCAGGCAACTTGCTTAAGGACACGTATATGGAGTGTCCTAGGCCTCAGGTGGCCCTATGGAAAGAAAGGCCAGTACGGAGAGGAGCTGGGGCCTCCAACCCAGAACCAACACAAGCTCGTGGTCATGAGGGAACCGGCAGGAAAGTAGAGTCCTCAACTCCAGTTAAGCCTTCAGAAAACCGCAACCTTCCCTGCCATCAGCCTGTATCCTCATGAGAGACTTTGGGCCAGAACCATCTAGCCAAAGCTGTAACTGAAGCCCAGAAACCTTAAGACATAATAAATGACAATTGTTACTTGAAGCCTCAAAGTTTAGGGTAATTTACTGTGCAGCCATCATAAATGGAATATACCATATATTGGTTAAAGTCCCCAAGTAAAAAGCTCATTTGTTTCCTTTAATAATTCTTGGAGGTGAGAAGAACATAAACACATAAAAATCTTCACCACTATATTATAGCTGATGATTTCTAAGCTTTGCAGTAACTACTGAGACCTCAGACATCACATCCCAATAAATGTATAAGAATCAAATTATTTGGGGGCACTAGAGTGGCTCAGTTGGCTGAGAGCCTGACTCCTCATTTTGGCTCAGGTCCTGATCTCAGGGTTTTGGGATTGAGCCCCACGTCAGGCTCTGTGCTCAGTGGGGAGTCTGCTTGAGGATTCTCTCTTCCTCTCCCTCTGTCCTTCCCACCTCACCCCCCCGCTATATGCTCTCTCTCTCAAATAAAATACATAATTTTTTAAAAAGATTTTATTTATTTATTTGACAGACAGAACCACAGCGAGAGAAGGAACACACGGAAGGGGAATGAGAGAGGGCGAAGCAGGCTTCCCGCAGGGCAGGGAGCCGGATGCCAGCCTGGATCCTAGGACTCCAAGATCATGACCTGAGCTGAAGGCAGATGCTTTAATGACTAAGCCACCCAGGTGCCCCTCAAATAAATACATAAGTATTTTAAAAAACATAAGTATTTTAAAAAATGAAACAAATTATTTCTTGAGTATTCATAAGCATCATCAATTTTTAAATGTAGAGCCTCTATAAGTTACATTTGTTTTCTGGGGACATAATACTTTCATCACACCTGGCTGTCTTCAAATCATTAACTTGGGAGGAAAGTGAATTTAGAATTGCTGGTCATCAGTCTGTCTCCATCAAGCAGTTTTTTTGTTATATATATATTCCAGGAAACCTCTGACTTTTCGAATGCGAGTTAGTTGTTCCCGTGTTCCTCCATTTAATAAATTCCTTTACCCTTTCTGTTTTTCCCACTAACTGTAACCACTTTGAGAACAAGGAGCCTGTCTATCTCACACTTACTTGCAGTCCAGATCCCAGCCCTGTGTTAAGTGCTCAGAAAGGATTTTTTTTAACTTTTTA